>PVJS01014768.1:0-39872 GCA_004027185.1 Glis glis | reverse complement strand
AAAAAAAAAAAAAAAAAAAAAAAAATTCAGACATCAGTGATACAATATGCCCAAGGACGGGAACATTGTACTTGGAGCTAGACAGGTGTGTGTCAAAATTTTGTGTTCCTGAATGAAAAGGTGCATGTCTTTTAACTCCTTCATCTTGACTCAATGTGTTCATCACTAAAACAAGATGGTCTCCTTTTTGGATTCCTGTGATTATTGGATGCAGTTGTGCAAAATGACAGGAGCGAATGTCAGCTATGGAGAAGTGTTACACCATTTTCTTTTTCTCCTACTAGAGTCTCCATGGCCCAGGCACCGCCTACCCCATTCATGTTTCTGATGCTACATTACATTTTTAATTGTTTAATTCACACAGGATACTGTAAATCTGTAGAGAATGTGCATTTCCCTCTGTGCTACTTTGTAATTTTAGAAAATAGCTGCCAGAGGTAATATGTATAATCCAGTGACTGCTCTTTAAACCCGGGGGGTGCCATCTCCTGATAATAGGCTTTGTAAAGGCAACATTATTTTCTCAATTGCCCTTGGAAGAAAACTTCCAAGTAGAAAGACAAGAAGAGAAAAACACCAAGGAGATAGAATATCTCTTTCAGATCTTGTTTTGCCCCTCCATAGTTATGTACTCTCAGGACCCTTGTTGGGTCACAATATCTTGTGTGTGAAGGAACAGATTAAACCAGATCCCTGCATTTTGCTTGAACATTCTCCTCTTCTCTGCTCTCTCTCTGCATTTGCCTTTCCCTTTGCAAATATCACAGAGTTCACAGAACAAATCTTCTCAAACATGAAAGGCCAGTGTTGATTATACATGGAGTATGAAGATGATAATTGAATACATGAGAGGAAGCGACAGTCTCCTTTATTGAGATGCATGAGAAACACAAGGGCAACATTATCACAGTATCAAAGACAGATCAGTGGGGAAGTTCTATTGCCAGAGGAAAGAGATTTGATTTTCAGTTGCCAAAATAATGTGAGAGCTGGCAGAAGCCGACAGCAGAATCTTTAGAACCAAAGGCAGGAGCCCCTGATTGGGATGAACCTGGATAAAAAGCAGGTGAAAAACCCCTTCTTGCCCAACAGATTTTATTTGGACCTCAATAAAACATACACGCCTCTCACTGGTGCTTTGCATTCTATTCCCAGGATCGAACTCATTTCTGACTAAGAGCCATCCGTACACCTGTAGCAGCCTATTCCAAATCTGATCCAACAAGTTGGTGGGAGGGGGTGCTGGGAAAGGGGTGAAATCCAAACTTACTGAGGTCTTAGTACTGGATAAGCCATTTGCTAAGGAATGTACACAATCTGAAATAGTTACTCTCATAATCTCCAGTTTTTAGCTTTATTGGTGCATTCTAATGATATTCTAATGACACATCGTGATGAAGTTTATAGTGATAGAAGCATACAGCCACACAGCACCCGGTGAGCCCACCATACTGTCTCCTCTCCCTGTGCATAGCATTGAGATTGGCATTACAACATGTCCATTAAAGGGTTTCCCTCAACTCTCCCTCCCCCCTCCCATCTCCCTTCCTTAGGTCCCCTCCTTCACTCCACTAGGGTTTCTCCTCCTTTGTCTAGAGTCCTTCTTGTGTCCCAATTTCTCCCTAGCTTCCACATGTGAGAGAAAACTTCTGGCCTTTCACTTTTTTGTGACTGACTAATCTCACTTAGCATAATATTCTCCAGTTCCTCCCATTAGCCTGCAATAACACAATTTTGTCTTTCTTTATGGCTGAATAGAATACCATTGCGTGTATGTCTCATAATTTTGTAATCCATTCATCTGTTAATGGACCCCTAGGCTGGTTCCATAGTTTGGCTATTATGAATCATGCTGCTATAAACATAGATATTCATGCATTATTATGGTAATCTGATTTCAGTTTCTTCAGGTAGACACCCAATAGTGGTATAGCTGGGTCATATGGTAGGTTCATTCCCAGTCTTCTGAGGACCCTCAGACACTGATTTCCAAAGTGGTTGCACTAACTAATTTGCAATCTCACCAACAGAGTATCAGAGTTCCTACTTCACATCTTCACCAGCATTTATTATTGTTTGTGTTTTTAATGATTGCCATTCTAATTGGGGTTTCATAGTCTCCATTTTACAGATGTAAAAACTGAGTATCAGAGAGATGAAGTTACTTACCAAGTTACTAATACAGTCACTCATATACTGTTAGTGTCTACACCGAGATATGAACACCTGCTTGGACAACTTCCAATCTCACATCCTCAAATACAATGCACAGTTTAGAACTGGTACCTTGGAGAGGCTAAAGGTGTGCTAACATATTTTTCTCTGCAGCCAGGCTCTCGGCAGCCGACACCCAGTCCAGTCTGCTCCTGCCTCCAAATCTCAGCTTCATTTACCTGGCACATGGTGTGGGTATCATTTTCCATATATGCCATGGAGGAAAATTGACAGACCCTGTTCCTCCATATGACGAACAAACACAGGTATAGAAAAAATAAATATGCTAAAAGACACATTTATAGCTTTTTAAAAATAGGCAATCAATATGGGTAAGAAATTAAAATGAACCCTAAGAAGGAATGGGTATATCTGTATCTCGTATCTCTGTTAAAATATGCCAAATTCATAAGCTTTTGGTAGCAACTGGGTGTCTGCCCTTTCCAAAACTCCAAATGGAGGAGAGAAATAAGACAAAGGAGATACTAGCTGTACTTACTTAAATTTTACAGTGACAGCTCTAATAGTGCTGGGTGTTAAATTGTCTATTTAATATTTATCTCCTGTTTATGTCAATAACATTTTAGATCCAATGAAAACCTGTCATTTCTGACATCTACTTTCAATGCTTTAAAATCTGTTCACAAGAAAATAAATTTAAATATAAATATTCTCTTACATTTGTTAATGCGTTTCAAATTTAGTATTTATTGACATGTCTGGTTTGCAATCTATATTCATCCTAATTCTGTTCTGGCAGATGTCCAAACTATATGTAATGTAACAATACATGACAGAAAAATAAACTTTCATATAGCTTGATTTGTAAAACCAAAATGCCTATTATTTTACTAATTTTTTCAGAAGAAAATATGAGATTCATAAAGACATCACCAACTTTTTAAAATAAAATCTCTCATTAAAATATTTCATGTTCTCTAGAATTTGTCTAATGACATGGTGATAATTGCTACTATATAGATTTAAACTTTACTTATTTTTGAAGAATAGCCAAGAAATAAAAATATGTCCTGGATTTGGGGTTTCAAATATAGCTTTCCAAGTAGTTTGACACCTAAAAGCTGCCTGAAAATTTATCTATACATACATAATACATACATAATACTTTTTTTTTGGTACTGGGGATTGACCCCAGAGGCATTCTATCGCAAAGCTACACCCACAGCCCCTTTTTTAAATTTTAATTTGTTTTTTGAAACAGGTCTCGTTATGTTGCTGAGGGTCTTGCTAAGTTGCTGAGGCTGGCCTCCAACTTGCAATCCTCCTTCTTAACCTCCCAGGTACTAGGGTTAAAGGCATATACCACCATGTCCAGCTCTATTAGAGACTTTGAAAATGTTTACCTATATTATCTCTTCAATTAGAACAATAACACTCATGTTTTTTCATGGCTATTTAAATAAAGTTAGATAAAATAAGAGTTGTTTTTTATTTTTCTTGTACACTTTTTTTTTTTATTGGTGCACTTTTCTATATTCTCGAATTGCTAAAAATGAACAGATTTTGCTCTATGAAGGGGGGGTGGACTGAAAAGGTAAGATAAAGTAAAACTGTAATGTATTCAAATAAAACAATTTGGTTTTTGCTAAATCCTTAAAGGTCAGAATAAAAGCAAAGCACTATATATGTTAATTTTGGAAAAATCATCTTAAAATGTTTGCATTTAAGCTGATAGTATCTGTAGGTTGTGAACTTAGATTTAAGGATTCACAAATTAAAAGTCTTTGTGGGAACAGTCTTTTGAGATATAACAGCAGTTCCATGGAGTTGGAAAGACAATTTATAAAATACAGAGCCACAAATAGTACTTTTGGAATTCTTAATGAGGCTATGTCATCTTTCTTAGGCTATCTACTTGTAAATTTTATACCAAAGATAAAACTAGCTAATAGAAACTGTCTTAGAATGACTAATGTTTAAAATTTATAAGTATGATTTCATTGCATAGGCTTGCATTTTTAACCAACTATTTAGTTCCTTTTGATTTGTGGTGCTATATAGCATTAGATAATTTTATCAATTTCATTTATTAATTTCAAGTGCCAATTTCCTAAACTATTAAATATATAATTTTAAGAAGCAAAGTGAAAAAATGCAATTGTTTTGCTAATCTCTAATATTACATATAAATAATTAGGGAAGTCCCTTGAAATAGGAAAAATAAACATGATATGAGTAGATTCTAAGTACACATTTGATATAAATTATGATATGTTTATTACTTTTTAATAATATTGTCATGGATAAACATTTTTCACACTTTTTTACATGTATACATGTAGATAGATGGGCATATGTGTATTACTCATACAGTGGTACAGGAATTAATAATATTGATGATAACAAAGACTAGTAATAAATATTTTATTTATTTTGTAACTACATACAACTCACATTACAGTTGTGTTTTTCCCTCATGGTAACCTTGGGAGATATGTATGCAGATATTTATCAAGATATGTTTACTCAGAGAAGTAAAATAACTTATACCCATTCTTCTAACTGAAGGACTCTAATTTGTACCCTTCCTACTGCATCATATCTGTGTAATCTATTCCCCAAAATAAACAGCTCCAGTTTATTTTACTTTTATTATTTTCTAAGATTCAAGTTCTATATATTCATGATATACCAGAGTGTGCTTTTTAATATGCAAATTTTATAAATACAACTTGATTCTTATTATAGTTTTTATTTTATTTTATTTCTATATTGGTGCATTGTAATTATACATCATAATGAGGTTCGGAGTTATAGAAACATATATGCACGCAGCACATGTTATATGTTTCCTTCTGGCTAAAATTTATGGTGCTGCACTGAAGAAGAGTGTAAGAGTAGGTACCCTTGTCTTGTTTCTGATATTAGAGGACTATTTTGATGAAGTATGATCTTTCTATACCTACAGGTTTTTATCATACGGGCATGTTGAATTTTGTCAAAATATTTCTTATGCATCTATTGAGATGATCATGTGCTTTTCATTCTTGTTTGTGTTTATGTGTTGTGTTATGTTTATTGATCTATGCATGTTGAACCACCTTTGCATCCCTGGAAAGAAACCAACGTGATCAAGGTATGTGGTGTGTGATCTTTTTAATATTCAGTTGAAATCAATTTGTAGGTATTTTATTGGAGATTTTTGTATCTATATTCTTTAGGGATATTGGTCTATAATGTGTATGTGTGTGTGTGTGTGTGTGTGTGTGTGTGTGTGTACGTGCGTGCACCTAGCAGGTCTTGGTAGCAGTGTGATACTGGCTTCATAGAATGAGTTTGGAAGAGTTCCTTTCCTTTCTGTTTAATGGAATAACTTAAAGACATTGGTGTTAGTTCTTTAAAAATCCAGTTAAATCCACCCATGAATTCATCTTATCCTTTTCTTTGTTGGGAGACTTTTTTCTATTGTTTCAATCTTTTTTTAATTTTTATTTATTTATATTTTTGCGGTACTGGGGATTGAATGCAGGGGCGTTCTACCTCCATGTTACGCCCCCGGCACTATTTTTTATACTTTATTTTGAAACCGGGTCTCACGAAGTTGCGGTGGGCCTCACTAAGGAGAGAGAGAGAGAGAGCGAGAGAGAGAGACAGGGAGAGAGAGAGAAAGAGAGCCTGAGGCTGGCCGCGAACCCGGATCCTCTGGTCTCCGCCTCCCAAAGTACTGGGATTACAAGCGTGCGCCACCACGCCCGGCTTATTGTTTCAATCTCATTTCTTGTTATCAATCTGTTAATGTTCTCTATATATTCCTGGCTCAATTTTAGTATTCATATTTTTCCAGAAATTTGTTCATTTCTACTAGATTTTCCAATTTATTGTCCTACAGTTTTTACAATTCTCCCCAATAATCCTTCAAATTTCATTGATATCTGTTGTAATGTCTCCCTTTTCATGTTTACTTTCTTTTTAATTTTGGGCTCTCTTCTTCTTTTGGTTGATTTAGCTATAAGTTTGTTAACTTTTTCAATCTTTTCAAAAACTATTTAGTGATCCTTTGTATTCTGGTCTGACCTTTATAATTTCTTTTCTTCTATTGATTTTGAGTTTGATTTGCTCGTGTGTTTTCTAAGACCATAAAGTTATCGTTAACTTTCTTCTGTAGTTCCAGTCTGTAGTTCTGGTCATGAATTCCCTAGTTTATGCTTATCTTCAAGGCCTTTATTTTTTCTTCCATTCTGAAGGATACATTTTCTGGATATAATTAATTTGGTTATCAGTTATTTCCTTTCAGGACATGAAATACATCTTTTCACGCCCTCCTGGACTTTAGAGTTTCTGCTGAGAAATATGTTGTTATTATAATTGTTTTGCATTGAAATTTGACTTGGCATTTTTCTCTTGCAGCTTTTAGTATTCTTTGTTTGTTCTATACTTTTGTCAGTTTAACTACAATAAATCCTGAAGAGGTTATTTTCTTGTCATATCTATTTGGGGTTCTAAATGTTTCCTGTTCTGGGATGTCCATGTCTTTCCCAAGATATGAGAAATTTTATGCTATTATTTCACTGAATGGGTTTTCTATGCCCTCAGCATGTAACCATCCTCCCTTAGGTATGATGTTTTTGTGAATTTGATTTTTAAATTGTGTCCCAGAAAGCATTCTTTCTTTGTTAGCTGTATTACTGTCTAAATATAATATTCTGGCAGAGTTGTCTTCAAATGATAATATTCTTTTTCTTAATCTAGACTGTTGCTTAAGCTTTTGACTATTTGATTTAACTTCTTGAGCTTTTCATTTGAAAGATTTCTATTTGCTTCCTTTTCAAAATCTCTTTTTATTGAATTGCTCCTTCATACCCTGCATTGTTTACCTCAATTAATTCAGCTGTTAATTTACATCCTCTTGGATTTCACTGAACTTTGAAAAGATCTTTCTTTTCAATTATTTGTCCAACATTTCATCTACTTCAATATCTTTGTAATCTGTTACTAGAGAGTTGGGAATTTTAAGAGTTGTCATGTTTTTCATATTTCTTATGGTTCTATGTTGAGTTCATGCATCTGTTGGCATGAATATCTTTTCTACTTTTAGGTGAAGGCCTTTTTATTAAGCAGACTTCTCTTAACAGTGTGTCCTGGGATATAATTTATTGTATATTGTGTGTATAAGTTTAATTCTAGCTGGACTTCATAGTATAGTTTTTACCTGGCTTCTTTTGCCATTTTCAGTGGGTTTTCACACATTGTATACCATGCTGGACTTTCACGGATCTCACACGTATGTAGTTCCTCTGGTAGTATTATCAAATATCTCTAGCAGTGTGGGTCTGGGTGGAGAATGGGTGATACCACCATAAATACAAGTACATAATCTGATACTTTAAGTCAACTAATAAGAAGACTATAATATCCTAACATTTTTGTGGGTACAGAGTCATTTGATTGTGTTTTACTTCAATAAAAAACCAACTCTGAAGTTTTAGGAAAATTAATATATTGTTACACTCAAATTCTCTTTACTTTCCACCTAGGGAAATTTTTCTTATCATTAAAGATAAATCATTAAAGATGATTTCATTAAGTTGTATTTTACAGGCTGGGCTCTAGTGGAAATTACAATTGGGACAGAAAATAAAATGTGTTAGATACTCAAGATATTATTATAGTTTCTTTCTTATCTTCCCTGTTTAGTTTTTATTTCCTTTGGCAAAAATCTCCACCCACATAAGCCCTTTAGCTGTTGTTGTTTGTTTACTTACACAGCATTTATTAGAACTTCATTTATATTTAATGTACTGTGCAATATGTTATGGAAATAAAGAAAAAAGATATTCTTTTCATGTTGTTTTGACCTAACAGCTATAAATATCATCAATTAGAATACTTTAAGTCATACTTAATAATAAATATACAGAAGTAGTACATATAGCAAATCATTAATTACAATCAAGATCAAAATGATATGAGCAGGATTTATGGAAGGACAGTATTTTCAAGGAAAAAGGCAGATAATAAGGAGAGCCAGATTTATAAGGAGAGACCATTTCTGGGTATGAAGAACTGGACAAACCTCTTTGGGAAACTCAAAGTATCTTATCATTGTGAGGAAGGAAAGATTAAGAGGCGCAAGGGCAGGAAAGTAATATAAATGACAGGAAATTCCATGGTCTTTCATTCCAAGTTAAGACGTGTGCTATTTATGCTACAGGAAATGAGGACTTTGAAGGATTTGGAACAAAGAAGTGACATCAACAAATTGCTCCTTTGGAAAAATATTCAGATGACAGCATCAGGAATAAAATTGGTTGAAAGTCATGCTCGATAATGACTACTTAGAAGACATCGTAAACATGGAGGATGGTTATGGTGCAAGACAGAAAACAGACTTGATTATAAGAGGACAGAAATAAATATTGGCTGTTTGTACTGAAAATTAAAAAGAAAAAAAAATAGTTGAGAGAATGGCCTGATCTCATTTCTAGGCCACTGGATACACAACGGTGCTATTAAAAAGAAAGAACAAATGAAAAATCTTGTCTGGGATCCTGGGAAATGAATCTAGCTTTGTGTACACTGAGGTGTCAGTACACACCTGAATACCAACTGAAGATCATGAGCAAGCTTTCTCTGATATAACCAACTTTTTCAGAGGAAGGAAACTAATTATATCATAAAACGCAAATTTATAATCGTTGACATATGGAAGTATTCAAATAGATATTAAAAATCCGTAAAGCTGTCTAATCTATTCCAGGGACCACATAGGAGCATAAAGTTTAGCGAAAGGCTCTTCTTCACTTGTCTTCAACCTCCACATTCCTGGAAGATAAGTTTCTGCAATAGAGACTTTGTTATGTTGTACGTTGGCTGAAAACTTTTATTTTTTTAAAATGCCATATGAAATACAAACTCTTTGGCACTCCAGGCTACATCATGACTTTCAAACTTTATCTCCCTCTAGTGTTTTCCACATACCATATGCCACAGCACAAATGAAGAGCAAGCTATTCCCTGAATAGCCACTTAATCTTCTCTTCCCGATCCGTTGCCTTTGATTTAGAATGCAGGCTCCATAAATCCACCTCAAACGTGATCTTTTACTAGGAACCTCCTTAATTTTTCCCAGTTGTATTTGTTTGCTTGATACTTTAACACCACCTATGTATTGGTTCTTCCAAAGTGGTAGAGCAATTAAGTAGCATGCATGCAGCCGCAGGTTTGGTCCCCAACACCACACACAAACACACACACACACTAAAATATTTCAGTTGCAAACAACATTTACATGAAATAAAGTTTCCATTTTTTTAGCCATTTTTACCTGACTATGAACAAACAAAATCAGAAAAATATAAACAATAAACAATTAGTATTTTTGCTTCCTCAGCAATCCTGATCAGACTTTCTCATCAAACCCTTTTGCAGTCGTCAACCAAAAGGTTGGGCAAGGGGAACACTATGCATTTCTGACTTCGAATTACAGAATTAATGGAAGTGAGTGAAAAATAGATAAGTGAATAGACATTTTGCCATAGTTTGTTTCTTTTTCCTTACATTTATTTTGGTAGTAACTCACTGACATTATTTCAAATGTATTAAAAGAGACATCTAATAATAACATTTAACAATTCTAATATCTAAATTAGAGAATAGAGTTAAAGTACTGTCAAGAGAAAACAAAAAAGGGAAATTTCAGGGTGGCAAATATATACTATGAATATTTTTTAAATCTGAATAGTTCATATAAACTACTTATACAAAAGACAAAGCACTGTATGAGAAACACAAGTTAATTAAGAAAAATGCAATATAAATTGAGGAATTGATTAGTAGTGAAATTTAAGCATGGTTAATATTAGTACTGAAATGCTAATGGACTATAATTGTGTAAAATAAAATATTAGTTAAGTCTTGCATGAATTATTCAATTTATTGATTTTGGTAAATGTAATTGAGAATAAATAAGTCTGGCAATATCGTTTTTAAAAATGATCTCAATATATTTTAGGCAGGCATTACCATCTCCATTTAACCAGAACACATTTTCTAATAATATCTCTTTTGTAGTAAAGCCTCTACTACATAAGACAATAAAAGATAAAACCATTGCTTTTAATTGCATTGCTTTAATTAGATAAAGACATTCTATTTCATTTCCTTTTTATATTTCAATTACTATTTTAAAAATATAAGAACTCATTTCCAATGCTTTGTGTATTAAACATTTAGAGAGATGGAAACAGTATGGTCTTAAATGGACTTTTGATATAAAGTTTCAATGTACTTATTATTAATACGAAATAAGAGAAATTCGTGACTTGTTAGATGGTTGTGTGTGTGTGTGTGTGTGTGTGTGTGTGTGTATGTGTGTGGTATCAGGGATTGAGCCTAGAGACATTCTACCACTAAGCTATACTTCCAGCCCTTTCTATTTTTTATTTTGAAACAGGGTCTTATTAAGTTACTATACACTGGCCTTGAACCTGTGATCCTCTTGTCTCAGCCTCCCAAGTACTGAAATCACATGCATTCTCCACTGAGCCCTGCACTGTCCGGCTATACCACTCCTGGGTATCTTTCCAAAGGGACTGAAATCAGAGAACTACACTAATATATGCATACCCATATTCATAGCAGCACAATTCACAATAGCCAATTTGTGGAACCAACCTAGGTGTTCATCAACAGATAAATGGATTACAAAATTATGGAAATACGCACAATGGAATTCTATTCAGCAATAAAGAAGAACAAAATTATGTCATTTGCAAGAAAATGGAAGGACCTAGAGAACATTATGTTAAGTGAGATTAGTTAGTCACAGAAAGTGAAGGGTCATATGTTTTCTCTAATATGCAGAAGCTAGGGAGTATTCGGGATACCAGAGGGACTCCAGATAATGGAGGAGAAACCTCAGTGTAGCCAGGGAGATGGTCTAAGGGAAGGGGTGGGGGAAGAGTGAGGTTCATTAATGGAAATACTACCATCGACTATGTGTACATATGTGAATATACCAATGTCAATCTCAGTACACTGTATTGGGAGGGGGGGAATGGGAAGGTGGGGGGGCTCCAAGTGCTATGTGCTTGTATGTCAATGTCAACATGATTGCTGTGAGACTATAATGCATCAATAAAAACATATTAAAAATAATCTACAGTGACCTTGTGAAAATGTTGATTTCATCATAGCTTTCAAATAATTAAAAAGAAATTGTTATGTACTTCTACGAAAACAGATAGTTGAAAATAACTAATTGACTTATGCAAGCACTCCTAAAATAACTGTCCTCAAATGAGCTTCAAGTTCTGAACTTCATGAATTATTTACTTTTGCCTAGTTGCTTAAGACTTAATAATTTGCCTTTTCAGAAACTTTGTCTTATTTCTTAAGACACAGAGACTTTGAGTGAAAAATTTGCAAATGAAAAAAGTCTATAATACTTTACCAAATGCTGTAATACTTTACTAAATGAACTATATACATAATTTTGGAGGCAACGATCACCATTCACTTACTTTAAGGATGGACATTATTGGGAGGAAATGGATGATCTGCTTATTTAGATATGACATTGTTGTCAAAAAAAGTCTTGCAACCCAGGTTTTACTATTGTTTTAATTAAGAGACAAGCATATTCATGTTCTTATTTTAAATAATAAATATCATAAATAAATATCATAAATAGATCAATTCAATGTTAATAATCATTCAGTTGGCACACTTTCAAGCTTCCTTTGCAAGAAAGGTCTAAAAAGAGTTATTGACGGTGTGATCGAAGATACTCAGAATGGTAATATGGGATCTGACTGGGAGTATTTCAGAGGTCGAAACAGAGAAACATCATGATTAAGTAGGCAGAAATTGATGAATGCCATCGAATCTGGAATAGCTATTATTAAATCTACTTCTAGCCAAGTTAAGAGTAACACAGGGATATCAGGTCTTTAAAGGAAAGAAGGAAAAGGATGGTACAGTAGATAATTTTGTCTTTCTGAGGTTAAGTTGCTTGTGGGACATTTAAAAGTTATTGTTTGGAAACATCTAGATACACAAGACAACATTTCGCCATGGAGTGATGCCACCATTAAGACAGGTGTCATGGAAATAGGTAACACAGTCCTAAGCCAGTGAGTATCATTTTGGATATCAATATTTCAACATGAAACCTAATTGTGTATAACTAATATTAGGCTTCACTCACTCTATCAAAAAACAAAAATAAGACTTAAGTACAGGTTTTCCAAGATAAATATTCAAATATAATTGTGGTTAAAAACCACAGTTTTAAACTTGAAAAAAATCTAAAGAGAAAATTCCATAAGGATATTATTTGTAATAACATGTAATAGCATACCAAGTTACAATAGCTTATGATAATGATGAAGATGATGATAGCTAATATTTTTACAGTTAAATAAAAAAATACAGTAGGTTTTAATCAACTAAAATTTTAGCATATGAAAACTGGAATTCTCACATTTTGAAATCATTTTTATGTTATTTAGCAGTGACTGCAAACATAATTTTAAAATATATTAGCTGAGCCTGGCATGATGGCACACACTTGTAATCCCGGAATTTGGGAGGCTGAGACAGGAGGATCACAGGTTCAAGACCAGCCTCAGCAACTTAGCGAGACACTCAGCAACATAGCAAGACCCTGTTTCAAAATGAAAAATAAAAAAAAAGGGCTAGGAGTATAGCTTGAAGGTAGAATGCCTCTGGGTTTGATGCCCAGTACCAAAAAAAAGATTTTATATATATATAATTTGTTTATATATGTATTTGTTTATATATATATGCATATATATATTTGTTTTATTGTTTTATATATATATATTTGTTGAGTGATTCAAATATAAAAATAAATTGATCCAGCTTATATACTTTAAAAATCAACTCATGCCGGTCGTGGTGGTGCATGCTTGTAATCCCAGTTCTTGGGAGGCTGAGACAGGAGGATTGCAGGTTCACGGCCAGCCTCAGCTACTTAGGCCTTCCACAAAGTAGTGAGACCCTGTTTCAAAAAATAAAGAATAAAAGAATAGGGCTGGAGGTGTAGCTCGGTGGTAGAATGCCTCTGTGTTTAATCCCCATTACTGCAAAAAAATAAAAATAAAATATAAATCAACTCATATAATTTGCATGGCTATTAGAAAACATATCCACTTGAGAATTTCCTCTTTTAAGTCTAGAAGACACTAACAAAATGGCTCTGATGAGAGTCACATTGATTTCAGTTAACAAAGCAGAGTTAATTTTTGTACTAATTATTTCTTGTACAAATCATATTCCTCTCAATATCAGTCCAAGTCTCTGTTGGGAAAAATCTACAAAGCAATTCCTCAGATAATTAAAATCAATAGAGTATTTGTCCTCCAATCTGTTATGACATAGTTCAGATAGAATACAAAATATTCCTACTAAAAAATCAAAGCAGACATTACCTGGGCATATTAATATCTCATTAACTTTATCTTTTACAAATGCCTATCACTTTTAAGAAACTGAGTCAATGATCTTTCAAGTAGTCTAGAAAATAGAACAGTTATTGAGCATTATAGGCTAAAATTGTCAAGCTAAGATACATAGTGCAATAGACCATTTAAAATCCCAAATGATGATCAAGAACAGAAAGTAAAGTTAGTTACCAAGGGCTTGAGGGAATTGAAATCAGCAGTTATTGTCCAATACATACAAGCTTTCTGTTTAAAATAATGAAAAAGAGTCAGGCATGGTAGTGCACACTTGTAATCCCAGTACTTGGGAGGCTGAGACTGGAGGATCGCAGGTTCGCGGCCAGCCTGAGCTACTTAGTGAGGCCTTCTGCAACTTAGTGAGACCCTGTTTCAAAATAAAAAATAAAAAAATAGGGCTGGGGGTGTAGCACAGAGGTAGAATGTCTTGGGTTCAATCCCCAGTACAGCAGTAAATAAATAAATAATTAATTAAATAAGTAAATAAATAAATATAAATGATAACGAAAAAGAAAATGGATAGTAGTGGTGGCTATATGGCATTGTTTGTGACACTGAATTAGAGGCTAAAATGATAACTTTTGTGTTATGTATATTTTACCCCAATAGAAAATGCAAAACAACAAATAAAGTCACCAAATGAAAAGAAGCATTATTAGGGCGGTACCTAAAGTGTTCCACGACTAATAACTCATTGCCGTTCACTTCCTTTCTTATTAACTTCAGTTCCTATTCTACTCTCTGCCTGGTCTTGGCCTCCAAAGGTCTTGGGTTGCGATTTGACTTCATCGTCCCGTCTCCCACGCATTGACATCATTGTCCTGTCTCCCACGCATTGCTTCTGTCTTCGTCTGTCATGTTCATTTAATATCCATGACACAGGGGAGGGACAGAAGGAGTAAAGCAAGGCTGTGACTCAGTGACATTGATGTTTCTACCTACTTCATGCATGGGAGTGACTCCAGATGGGTTGGTTCTCCCTTGGACAGAGTGGGAAGTATTCTAGAATTACCTGAGCAATTCCTTCATGCCCTTGCTCAACTAGATTAGCATTAACCTGTGTTTGCTATACAAAAAGAGCCCTACGGCTGTTTATATATAAGAAGCTAATCAGTATTTCCCCGTTTATTTTATTTTTAATAAAATTACCATTTAAAGGAACCTAGCGATTCCCACTGTAAACACAATGTCTTGAAAGATAACTGTGGTGACAGGGTGGGAAAAAACGTGTTTTCCAGTATAGTTAACTGCCCACCATCAAGAGCATTTACAGGAATCCCCGGTTCAAAGGTGCATACCCACTTCAGTTTCCTACCACCTAGAACTTGACAGAAGCAAGCTGAGAGGCGTTCATGGTTTTCCTGTGCTCAGCAACTAAACTGGCAGCCTTTCAAAAGTACGAGTGAAACTTCAGAGGGTTATGTGGCTCTGAAGTACTGGTAAAAGACCTAGCAGGGGAGGTGACTTATAAAAATAGGATGATTCCACTGGGATCTCTGGTAACTATAGTGCAGTTAAACTAACTTGGCTGCTAAAATACCTGCTGGGTCTGAGCATCAGTCAAGGAAAGTAAAGAACACATTTTGATTTTGGTTGCAACACAGCACTGTGTTTAAAACTCAAGACAAAGTCTGATGTTATTCTAATTCCAATTCTTATTGCTTTCTCGCATTTCCTTTTAAAAACATATTACATTGGAACATTTTACCCTTTTTAATAAAAAAATATTTGTATAGGGACTTGTTTATAAGCACAATAAACCATTCCATGCTGTGAATTATGGGGCAATAATTCATACCTTGTGCATTAAATAGAGCTTAGTACTGTCTTATATCTAACAATGCAAAGGATGTGAATTATTACATCATAATTCACATCCTGTTGTGTTATGCTTCTTAAATATCTCTTTGCAGAAAAAATAACACTTTATATTCATCTATCTTATTCTTAAATTTGGATATGTATATATGGTTTTGGAGGACTGTACAGAAATACTAGACAAATCACATTTAATGCTGTAGAATCTTAGAGGCCTTGTTTGTTTCATATTTGATATATTGTTATTGGGCAATTCAAATCAAAATATATGACCATACCAATGAATGCATTGAATAGGTATTACATATTTGCTGTACAGCACAAACATTTTTTCTGTCAGATCACCTTGATTATTGTTCTTAATGTTAAACGTGTCTGTTTACAACTTATCTTGTAAATTGAGGCATGGGTTGTAAATGGATTATTTAATTATTATCCAGCTGGTAATGTTCCTTTCACATTTAGGGTTTCATCTAGGGAGAGACTTCAAAATTTTTCTTTGCTTATGATTTCTAGAAGTAGAAGTCCGTAAGATGCTATGGTTTGAATATACTTTCCAAAGTATAGGCCTTGAAAACTTGATTCCTAGTGCAACCATCTTGAGAAATGTGCTCGGAGAGGAGATTAAGGGCTCTGCCTTATGAATGGATTAGTGTCTTTATCTTGGGAGTGGTCTAGTTATTTCAGGAGTGTGTTCCTGATAAAGGATGAGTTCCATGCTCTTCCCCTCCATCTCCTTAGGGCTCTCTTGTCTTTTCATCTTTCACAAAAGACAGACAAAATAAGAAGGCCCTCAATCAGATGTGGCCCTTAGACCTTGGACTTTCTAGCTTCTATGATAAGAAACCTATCTCTGTTTTTAAATTTTCCAGTCTCAGGTATTCTATTATAACAGCATAAAATGGACAAAGATACAAGATGTGCTAATTGGTTCCACCAATTTTTGTTAATGCTAATTGTTTTTTCTTTCTTAAATTAACTTGGTTAAGCTGGGTATGGCGGCATATGCCTATCATTCCAGTACTTGGGAGGCTGAGATGCGAGGATCACAGGTTTGAGGCGAACTTCAGCAATTTAGCAAGACCCTTAACAACTTAGAGAGATCCTGCTTCAAAATGAAAAGTAAAAATGCCTGAGGGTATTGTTTGGAGGTAGAATGCCCCTGAGTTTGGTCCCTAGTAGTAAACAACAACAACAATAACAATGACAAACAAATAAAATTAACTCGGTGAAGTTAGGCATAGTGGCCTGTAATTCTCATACTTGGGAGACTGAGAGAGGAAGATCACAGGTTCGAGGCCAGCGTGCTGTAATTTAGGGAGACCATGTTTCAAAATAAAATAAATAAAAAGGACTCGGGTATGGCTTGGAGGAAGAATGCCCCTGGGTTCAATTCCCCAGCACACCCCTCACACATACACAAGCTTAACGTTGTTGGTGGTTGCTCTATAATTTGTGGCAAGCCACCGTTTAGATAGGAAATGGAACGACACATACTTTCACTATTGTTCCAAGAGTGTTATGAAATAGGTATTGTTGTGCTTTTTTTTGTACATGAAGGCACAAGCAGCTCCAGTAACTTATGCAAGGCCATACCACTTAGGGCGGGGTTACATCCACAATGTAGCTAGCCCACTCTCAGGGCCCATAATTTAACCTTCATCCTCAGATCATCGAAGGTATAAAAGAGCAGTTTCTTTTTTGTTTTTTCTTTTAATTATTTTGTTTTATGAATGAGGATGTGGGAATCTATAAGGATGTGGAAATCTATAAGGAAAATGTTGACTTCCAATATTATTCCCAGAGCATACTTGTAAGAATGAAATAGAATAACATAAACATTAGTCTACTGAATATAGTTAAAATAGAAATTCCCATATTTTCTCAAATGCCATATTCCTCATAACTCATATTTATGTTTACAAAGGTGCATTTATTACATATTATTGTTTATGTTCTAGTATAAACATTTATTAATTACCCGACTCCCTCAATAAAAGGCATTTGGTGTATTAATATATAACGAGAGAGCTGTATCATTATTGCTTGCTTGTTTTCTCTTACGGTACCCTATCATTCAAGCCAAGAGAGATGTCTAAGGTTAATGTAGGTCACACCAATCCAGGTATTCTGATATTTTTAGAGTAAACAGAACCAAAAAGTAAATATGCAAAAAGTCATTCTTGGAGGCGGCAATGATAACAGAATATGTGTAAATGAATGGTTGTTATAATTTTTTTTACATCAAAAGAGCCAAAATAAAAAATGCAAACCCTTTCAGAAGGCCATGGGGCAGATAAAGACAGGAGAAGTCTAATTGCAGTATATCCTGTAATGGAATCACAGTCTGTGTAGAGCTGATTAAGGTTAATTTGAATCACATCAATTTGAATTAACGTGGCCTTTCTAGAATGAACAACACCTTAGTGCCAACATGATCAATTAGTACTTTTAACTCTATACATCCGCCTGGAAAGGTTAGATTTATTAGTTATCAAGACAACATTTTAGAATGCAAATCCGTGTTATTTCATTTCCCCTAAGCCAACTCACCTGAGCACCTGGATATTCTCAGGACAGATGTGTTTTATAGTGAAATCCTCTATAATAT
The DNA here is from genome assembly GCA_004027185.1 of Glis glis. Classification (NCBI taxonomy): domain Eukaryota; kingdom Metazoa; phylum Chordata; class Mammalia; order Rodentia; family Gliridae; genus Glis; species Glis glis. The sequence goes on along the minus strand of PVJS01014768.1, from coordinate 21,785 downwards.
GAAGCCAGAAAGGATGGATAAAGAAAAGCAAGGCAATATTTATTAAAAAGAGAGTGTTGCTTGTCCACAAATGTACAAACAACTTCAAGCTGCCCAGTTTAGACAAAAAGCATAGTCCAGGACAAATAATTACTAGGCATGGGTTACCTGTATGTCTTTCACATTTTAGTTCTAAGATCCTTTAAGGGTTTAAGAATTCTGCATTTTAATTCCTTTATTTCTTTGGATTAAAATACGTTGAAGCCCAGCAAATTTAAGTAAATGCTTAAAGTCACCTATAAAACTGGACCAAACTTCAGGTCCTAAGACTACATTTTGCATTACATAGCTCCTGCTGAACTAGATGTTTTACGTTATTTGTGCACACACAAACATAGGTTACTATAATTATTGTGGTGTCAGCATCCCCCCCTTTTTTTTTTACTCTTAGGAAATACGTATTTAAAAAATAGCCTTTTCAGGCTGAGCACTTTTCCCTAGCCACTTTGCTTAATAGAATTCCCAGGAGCTATTTGGATGCACAAAATTGTTTCATACTTATAGGTCTTTCCTCTTGTTCCCTCTAGAATTACATTGTGTTTTAATTGCCTCCCTCCTCCGCCCTCATTTCTACAGGTATTTAGGCATAAGTGAAATGGTAATAGACATTTTCTTTGATCTATTGCTGTATAACAAAACACCATGAGCCGGACGTGGTGACGCACGCTTATAATCCCAGTACTTGGGAGGCTGAGACCAGAAGATCTGGGTTCATGGCCAGCCTCAGCTACATCGTGAGGCCCTCTGCAACTTCATGAGACCCTGTTTCAAAATAAAGAATAAAAATAGGGCTGGGGGTGTAGCTCAGAGGTAGAATGCCCCTGGGTTCAATCCCCAGTACCGCCAAAAAAACAACAACACCATTATCAGTTGCTTAAAATGATAAAAATGTTTCTTAGCTCATGAATCTGCAACATGGGAAAATGAGCATGACTTGTGCACCTCTGCTTTGGGTGGTGTTGTCTAGAACAACTCATCTGAACTTGGACCATTCCAAGATGGCTTCCCTGAAAAGTCTGTTTCTTTGCCTATATGACTGAAATGATCGGGAAATGGCTGGGCCTGTCTGCCTAACTCCTTAGTCTCTTATCCAGGGCCTCTATTTTTAAGGACTATATCTCCACAAGCGCATTCTGATTCATTTAGCATGACTCTTCTTCTGAGAGAAAACAGCAGTAGCTACCAAGCCTCTAAAGTTCTTGACCCAAAAAGTCCTACAGTATGACCTCTGCCACTTTCTGTTGGTTAAAGGAAGCCTCAGTGTCAGTCCACATTCAAGACACAGGAAAACCAGTCCCTGTCTGGATGTAATGAGTGGCATATTCTTACAGGGATTGAAGGAATTGCCCATCGCCATCTTTGTAATCAGTGCACCTGATGCACATCGGCTAAGACTAAGTGAGTCCTGTTCCAGAAACTTCGCTTATAAACCCACAGTCAACTGAATCTAGGCCAAGGGTTCTCTTCTTTTTACCTTTCTATGTCTTATCATTATACTTATCATATTTTTCCTGTGGTATTGGGGATTGAACAGAAAGTGCATTCTACCTCTGAGATACACCCTACTTGTTTTTATTTTTGGTTTTAAAACAGGGTCTCACTAGGTTGCTGAGAAGCTCACTACATTGCTGAGGCTGTCCTCGAACCCGAAATCTTCCTGTCTCAGCCTCCAAAGTACTGATATTTATCACATTCTAATGAAATAATTTGTGACTATTTACTTGCAAGACCATAAGAAATAAGAGCATAGCCAGTTTTCAGTCATCCTCTTGTCATTGGTGTCTAGAGCATATCTGTCAAAGAAAGTACTCAATAGAAGATTGAAAATATAACTCAAACTTTAAAAGTATTTAAAGAGAAAGATATATGATTCTCCAAGATATTGAGGTAGATGACTAAGGAAAGTTGAATTTGGGACTCCCAAAAAAGATATGTGGTAACAATGATGTACCTGAATACTTCATAAAAATTCACGGTAGTATGAAAAATGAGACAAAAGATGTCCAGAGGTTGTATTCAATAGCTCATTGGTCTAAATGGAGATGCATGAGCTATTTGATTCTATATGATTCATCTATACCTCCGCTTTAACTAAAATAACTCATTTGATAGTTATTTTAATAGTGCATCTGCATTTGGCATTTATGTACAAATATTCACTCTCATGATTGTACATTTTCACAAATCTAGATGCTTTAGGAAATCTAGAAAAGGAAATATTGTATGAAGGGAAATTTTTCCTTAGGGCAAAAGTTGGGTACTAAAACTTTAGGAGGACAAACTATTTATCAAAATGCATGGCTTAGATCAGTATGTCTGATAGATGTGGGGGCTTCAGCTCTCTCTAGCGTTGCCATCTGTCTATTTTTCTCTGTTTCTCATTATTGGTAATAGTGGTGAGTTGGCATAATTAATCCAAATGAACTATTTCAAAGCAGCAAGCTGACTTTTTACAAAACCATTTCTTAAAATACTCAATAAATACCATTTATTGCTTTTTCCCCCATTTCTTTAATGCAGGAGAAGGTTTTATAGAATGTAGGGATGGATACTCAATGCATTCTAAAGGCATGTGAGGAAGAGAAATGAAGATCTGAATATGGCACAGTCTCTAACTCTGAGTAAAGCACTGTCAATGAACACAGTCTATGGAAAACTCATGTTTTTAAACTGAAAAATAATTACACATAACAGATACTATATAAGTGCACTTAAGGAATCTTTACAGTGTCAAGAACTGGCCAGATTTAATAGAAACTTTGCTGTAAAGTAGAAATTTCTATGAGAAATAGATAAGCCATTCCTTTCCCATTTTAGTGGTAGCTTGTTTATATGCATCAGGATTTAAGTTGTTAGTTTGTCAATTAATTTCATTAGCTTTCTATTAGTTTGAAGGCTATGAAAGAGGTCTACTTGAAATGTGTCCCCAGAGATATCTTCTTTTACTAGAAAATCACTTAATGTGAAATTTATCTGCTAGACACAGAACCATGAACACAATAAACAAGCTTCTAATTTTCTTCCCAATCATTCATATGTATAAGTCACATGGTTAGAAACCTGATAGCGGAGGTAAAAGAAAAATGCAAAGCCAGGAAAACTGTGTACATAGGTTTTATTAGTAGGTCAGGGATTGCCAGGTAAGCCAAATAGAGAGCACGGGAAGGCCAGATCCTTTGCACACAAATAGCATGAAAGATGAAGGAAAGGGAAGAGCTGAAAGCAAATGCGCTTTTTCCCAACCTGGTCACTCAAAGGAAAGTGGGAAATGAGCAGAATTTGCTGGCCAGGAGTACAGTCTCTGAGATCAGCCCCCGTGGTTGATTGAGGAGAAAAATAAAGTGCAGAACAATGAACCAGTCACCTGGTTCTCTCTCAGACACAGTCTTTCCGCCATTGTTCATTATGGTCAGTCCCAGTGGCCAAACGCCCATCTTTGGAAGCATTCTAAATGAACAGTCGCTTAATATAAGATAAATCAAGTGAGTACTATTTTTCTAATCATATTTTACTAACACTACATGTCTTATATTTTCTAGCAGTTGATATGAGTGTTAATAAAATATGATGAAAATATCTTTTAGCAAACACTGGTCTGTGATTTTTAAAATATTGACATCCAGTGTTGAAATATGTTGACATAAACTTACTAAAATTAAAATCATAACAGATATGCATCTGCATTTTCTTTAGCTGGATATGTCTGTTTGCTTTTAAGCTTGCATATAAAGAATGTTCTAGATTTTTTTAATCTATTTCCTGTCATTCCTGTTTAATAATCATGTCTGGTGTTTGTTCATCTTAGCACATTTCACATTCATCTATGCAAATAACTTGTATTTACTTATGTGACTCTAAATACTGTCGCGGTAAAGTCCTGAGTGCTCCCTCCATTTAACAAAGAAATTTTCTTGTCTCTGTAGTCCATATTCTATTTATTTATTTACTTATTTATTTATTTATTTATTTATTTTGCGGTAGTGGGGATTGAACCCAGGGCCATTCTACCTCTGAGCTACATCCCCAGCCCTATTTTTATTCTTTAATTTGAAACAGGGTCTCATTAAGTTGCGGAGGGCCTTACTAAGTAGCTGAGGCTGGCCTCGAACCTGTGATCCTCCTGTCTCAGCCTCCCAAGTACTAGGATTACAAGCGTGGGCCACCACGCCCAGCCACATTCTATTTAAAACATGTAAAACTTATAAGTGCGTGTTTGTGTATATGCCTAGATCTACATATTTTTTGTGTATCTGAATATAAATAAACACATGTACATTTTAATTCACTTGTGTTGTTTTCAGTATTTATATTTGGCATATGCTATTTGATATAATACTATTTGATATAGCAGTATCCTAATAGTAAAGTGATATAGTTAGAAATATTTTGAACAGATTAGATAAGATTAGACTTTATAGGGAAATAAACTAGCCAAGAAAAATAAATACTACTACTACTAATAATAATAAAATTAGGAAGAGAAAATAAACTTTGGTGCTGGAGACAGTTGTTAAATATCTTAATTGTATTGGCTTACTGAATGACTTAAACTCTTGAGTTTAAATAATCTTTAGATTAGAGATCAAATTTACCTTATAATTTCTATGATGATTAAATTCCTAAGAAATTCACTGTTTATTGAGCATCTCATATCTACAAAAGCAAGTGATACAGGCAAAATGATTTTTCCAAAATAAAAAGCTTAGTTAGCACCATTTGATTAGAACTCTTTGAGAGTCCTCTTAGTGAGTAATATTAAATTACCTATGCGCCTTAATATCCACTGATGAGCCCAAACAGTCTCTTTTACCCAAGGACACTAATATTACTTCTGTTATTATTACAGTCTTAGAATATTTAAAATTATCTAAAAAGTGCTATGCTATCTTATTCTTCTCTGTCGTTGTCTATGCTGAAGTATCTATGTCAATATGTTGAGAGATATACTGAAGAATTCGGTTCTCCTCCCACTTTATATAACTCTTCCAATACAGGGAAAGCTGAGACTGACAATATTAAATCCTAAATGGTTGTATTAAAAGGGTGTATTGTAGAGTGAAAAAAAAAGCTACAATGCTTTGCAGCCCTACCTGTCAAGAGGTAGAGTCAGCCAGGTGTGATGGTGCACGCTTATAATCCCAGTACTTGGGAGGCTGAGACCGGAGAGTCTGTGTTCACGGCTAACCTCAGCTACTTAGTGAGGCCCTCTGCAACTTAGTGAGGCCCTGTTTGAAAATAAAGAATCAAAAATAGGGCTGGCGGTGTAGCTTGGAGGTAGAATGCCCCTGGGTTCAATCCCTAGTACCGAAAAAAAAGTGGGGGTGGAGTCTCTCTATTTCAAAATCTCTTGAATCTCAACTGGTTTTATGATGTAGTTATGGAAGAGAGTGGTAGCAAACCTAATGGGAGTGAAGACTTCATGCACACTTTTGAGGCTTTTGATCATGTTCCTTTTGGAACTCTGAGACCATCATGTGAGTGAGTTCAGGCCAGGCTACTGTAGGATAAAAGAGTGCATAGAGGACGCAGATGGCTCCAGATGTCCCAGCCAACGTAACCCGGCCAGTCACAGCCCATCCAGCTCTTCACTGCGGATGCATAAGTGAGCCCAACCGAGACCATCTGCACCTGGCCTTGCCAGAGATGTCTCTAAACCAGCCTAGATTGCTGAACCACCCAATCATAAGCTCATTTTGTAAGCCGCTAAATTTTGTAGCAGTATATTTTATACAGAGGGTTGTCAGATAGAGTAGATAGAGTATGTCCTGCTCCTTGTGTCAAGCTCTGTCACCTATAGCTAAAAGACTTAGAGGACTTTGGACTGGAGAGAAATAGAAGTTAAAATGGAAAATTGGAAGCAATGTCCTCAGAGACTAAAAAAGTGCGTTGCATTGCCCACTGTGAAGAGATTTGATTTGTCTTCTCATGAGATAGGCTTGAGAGATATCAGAGTGGCACAGCTGGTTAGGAAAGAACGACCACAGATAATTTCCTAGACTATCTAAAAGCATCGCCTAGTATGCATGTCAACAGTTTTCCCATGGGCCAGAGCAAGCCAAGGACACTAGTTAGAAGCATGAATTTGTTTTCCAGTCACTAACAAAGCTGCCCAGCAAGAGGCTTGGGAAAGCGAAGTCTGTATGGGAAAGAGCTGGCAAGGTGTGGGAGACAGAAGCACAGGTGACTGTAGAACGTTTCATACCAGGAAATTGTTTGGGCCGTCCAGCAGGATAGCTGTAAGCAGCCCAATGGCTTGCACAGTTTAGCAGAAACAGAAACCATGCCAAGGGAGTCAAGAATAAGAAACAAAGAACAACTGTGCAAGAATAAAATACAAACGAGATGTAGGCACGTGCAGGATTCTGGACTCCTCCTGTCTCACCAGCCTATCGCCAGTCCCTGGTGTGATGGAGGGCCACACCGTCACAGCCAGCAACCTAATTGTTCATGGTGGAAGTCACCAGAGACTGAAAACATAAAGCATATATGCCACCAAGAGGCTTTCTGTCTCTTCACTGTGACTGGACTGCCGGGGCCCTGTAGATTAAATCAACCAGGTCAGGCAGAAGGGAAGAAGTGCAGGATGGGAAGGGGACGAGAGAGGGAGTTGTCACCAGTGCACTTGGTGATAAGCTAGAAATTCACAGGGGCCTTCACTCCAGAGTGAGAAAAATGATTAACCAGACATTACTAGAAAAACCAAAGGCAGCATGGCTACATGAGCCACTATGGACAGAATACAGAGTTCCTAATCAAAGTAAGTATGGGCGATTATACAAAAAAAAGGCAGTGTTATTTTTATGCATAACTGGCAAGTAACTATTAAATTATTATCTTTATATAGTGATACTCTTTCCCTACATCTCTTCCAATATAATTCCTTCATGGTCCCAACAAAATGGAATTATAATGCATAGCACATTGTTTTGTAAACCTGTTAGTTTGGGGCACTGAACTGTGAGTTCTTTGTAAGCAAGGAACAGTGTTTTTTATCTTTGCTCAGTGGGTACCTGGTAGATATTTTGCTGACTCTCTGAATGAGTGGATAAATAAACATGAAATGCCTAGAAAAATTTAGAGATTAGGTCCAACTTTCCAGAATCTTGCCAGTAAACCAAGGGTAAGGAAATTCAAAGTAAAGATTATCATGGGAATTTTTCCAGGAATTCCACCCAAAATAACAGAAACAATACTAATAAAGTTCATTGACATTTAATGGCACTGTGCCAATTCATTGACCTGTATTATCTGATTTAATCTTTACTGTCCTCCCTTCTCCCTGGGGGAGAAAAAAACCTCATTCAGTTAGAGGTAATCCTTATATCTGTTTTCAAATACGGTAACTGAAGCTTGGAATGACAGAGTCAAAGGCTGGGATTATGAAAGTTTGCCTCCAAAATGTGCATATCTATTTTCACCTAAAACCTATTTTCAACACTATTTGAATTTTTTTCCATTCCTAAAATTTATCTTCTTCTAGTCAATTTAACTTGGAAACTGAAATTCTATCAGTCCATTCAGTTCCATCTGCCTCTCACAAGCAATATGGTAAGAAATAATATCAAATGCCAGACTTCTTCTAAAAGGGATCTTTGTTTGTTTCAATTAATTTGGTTCATTCAAGAAGAAATTAATAATTTAAGGATAGATGTCTTCTCGTAACTCTGTGAAATTCTTTATAAAAAAGATTTGCAGGTAAACACCATGCCTGCCATAAAATAGGCATAAAATGTTTATTGTATAATCTGTTCATCATCATTAGGTAAATGAAGTTACTTTAATGCCTTTATAATTAAGTGGGAGGGTGATGAAATGGGAAGTAACTCTTGTTTCTTTTGTTTGCATAATCTGAAATGTTGAAGTTGATCAATTTTCTTTCACTAACCAACACCAAGAACTTCAATTGCAATAACATTCTTAAGATCTATCCCTGTCAGTGTTACAGTAATGTGAGCATAATATATCTTTTATCTTGTTTACACTTACAAGGTAAAAGAGATAAAAACTGTCAGAAAAACTCAGCAGTTCACATAAATTTATGGTTTCTTAAACATCTTTCCCTACAACATAACACAAATGCAGGGTTTCATGCTGTATTTTATTGACATTGTAAATAGTGATTTTTTTTTTAAGATTTCTGTCCTCATGATTTCCTCTCTCCCATTGCTTTCCACAAGCTTCAGGAACAACCTAAGAATATAGAGAACCAGATATTTCATTCTCTCATTCCCTCCACCATGCAATCTGTCCTGATTATTCTTGCACAAAATACTCTGTGTTAGACTGTGAACAGAGATGACAGCTGGAAAAGAGAGAAAAAGGACAAATATATTCAAAGCAAGGACTCATAAAATGATTGCAAATAGTGTTCCAAGTGACCATTATTGGATTGGACATTATTGGAGCCTGGTGCATGGCTTTGAGGCTGTACATGATATGCACTATGTATGTCTTCAGATGTATTTATTCTTTCTTTAGCTATGATCTCTGAATGATCTTGAGTACAGAGAGATGCTGCCAGACATGGCCAAGTGAAGGCAAGGTACTGAACTCACCTCTGTGGTTACTCTACCAGCTGTTGTCTATATATTTACCCTTCAATGTGCCCAGGAAATATCAAAACATTGTATGTTTTCTACATTGTGCTAGCATTGAAGTTCCACATCTGCACAAACTGTCATTTAGCTCAATCATCTAGCTCCAGCACCTCCAAAGGAGCTGGCACAGATGGATGTTCAAGGAATGTATGCATGAACACAATACAAACTAGAGTCTGGCTATTTTCAGTAATACTGCTGAGTTTAGGGAATGACTTTTCTCTTGGAGCTGTTCAAATTATTATTATTATTATTTTTCTATTTTATGTCATAAAATATAACAACGGTCAGTTTAAAATGTCTGTGGAGGGTATATTTTGTAGACATTGAAGAGGAACAGAACAGATATATGAAGGAACTCTGTAACACAGGAAAGGAGACAGAGAAGATATCATGGCACAGTTCCAAGTAGAATGCAAATCAGTGACGCTTTGCTCAGAGCCAAGAGCCAGCTCCTGCTTTTCTTGCTTTTCTGTTTTTCCCATTATTCTCCTGCTTCCCATTGGCAGTCCTCTTCAAGAAGAGTGAGTCCTCGATGTCATATTTAGACAGCCAGAGAGACTTAAGACACAAATGATTGACTCTATTCTTTTTTTATTCCAAGAGTGCATTCTCACTTTTATTATTATCACCTATTATTCTTAGCACATTCAGCTCTAGAATCTCAGTCATGGATATCATCATGTAAAATGTGTATTTTTAAAATTTAAATGACTGAGACCTTGATGCAAAATGCAACTTGTACATCAGAGCAATAAGGAAGTCAGCTGAGGTCTCTTCCCTCGGAGACTTCATTTAATATACATATGAGACATTATATATGCTTATGTATTTATATTTTTAAAAAAATATATATAAAGTTTTCTTTCCAAAAAGAGACTCACATTCTTAAATACAAATTCCATTACTTTGAAAAAAAGTTAATTATATCATTTTCTCTATCAAATTTAAAGCAAAATCGCCAAGTAGGAAAGGAAATGCTTTCCTTTCAGGTGAAATACAATTTAATTAAAACGGCACTTGAAGAAATCTAAGTGAATGGGACTAGAAATGAACAAATTACCTCCTTCTGATATTAAAGATTAGGTAGACATGCTGGGGAGAACTGAGCTTAAATTTGAAAAAATTATTGGGATTTGATCAACAATTTGCGTGAGGAAAACAGCATGACTGAAAAAAAAAAAAGCCTGGTACCTACTTTGTACTTTTTGGGGTCTATTTGGCAGTTTTATCACATATGTTTTATTTATTTTATTTTTGTCATATGTATTTCTGCATTATTACATACTGCTACAAGTCAGAGGATATTAGTGCTCAGTGCAGAGAGGTGATACTTTGAGGCAGCAGTCATCAATAACAAGTGAATCTATGTCAGACTCCTGAAGAAAATGCCTTTCTACTGCTGCAGGGCAAGCATGAAGCTTTGCTTTGAAAAACCCTGTCTTTGAACATCTCTATATGGAGGAACGTAAATAAGGACTGGTCTTATCTGGGTTACTTTCTCCGTGAAAATTTGTGTAGACATGGAATCCTCCACACACTTCCGAATCCAGTCATATAGAATTTCGAATCCTCTCACCTTCTTCCAATCTCCCGGTGTACCATGTACTTTGTTATCACGAAGCCATCATACTTACGGAACACAGTATAACAAGGAAAGGAATATATAAGTTGGGCTAAAAGCAATTTTGAAAACACAGCAAATAAAAATACACACCCAAACTCTGAATTTTTCTTGTCCAGAATTCAGATATGCATCTCTATGGATTTATTTAATAAGTGCATATCAGTATAAAGTTGTAGAAAGAATTATAGTTTCAAGCTTATATAATTAATTTTGACCATACTTTTTAGACTTCCCCATTAGTTATTATTGTTTATTTCAATTTTTCTTACTTCTCAAAGCTAGAGCTTTCAGTTGCTCTCAAGGATATGAGAACTTTGCCAGGGGTGGTGGTGCACACCTGTATTCCCAGTACTTGGGAAGCTGAAACAGGAGTATTGCAGTTCAAGAGCAGTGTCTACAGCTCAGAGAGTCTCTCAGCAACCTAGTGAAACCCTTTTTATGATCAAAAATAAAAAGGGCTGGGGATGTAACTCAGAGATAGACCATCCCGGGGTTCAATCCCCAGTACAAAAAAATAAAAGAATACAAGAACCTACTGAATTTCAGATCAGTGTATCTAAGTATTTACTAAGCATTTACTAATTTGCATCCCTGAAAGGAACCCAAAATACATATCTGGGCGTATACTTTAAACCAATATTTGCTTCCTTATTTGTGAAGATATTGAAACCAAAATCCAAATGGGTAGAGCCAATCCTTGCCGATTATCTTTCCTTCACAGCCCCATATTTAATCCCTGGCAAGTTTGGCCAATTTCACTTATACACATAATCATTCCCTTCATTTCATTCTCCCTGCTTCTATCCAAGTTACCAAACCATCCCATTTCCCTTGGAATGATACAGCCTCCTCCTACATTTCTGCTTGTGTTTAGCCATTATAGTCAGTTTTATATAGCACAGCTAGAGTTCCCTTTTCAAAATTACAACCTGAACATATCATCTCAATGTGTAAAATCATGATTGATCTCAATGTTATCGAGATAAAAAACCAAAGCTGTAACACTCAAAATTCCTAATGATAGGGTAACATATAAATTAAACTAGTTTTTCTTCCAGTATTACTAGAACGCTCCAGTTTTCATTAAAAAAAACATATAAAAGTTTGTATCTATACATATTTGTGATTGCTTCTTGTCCCTCCCACTTTAGATTATGAGGGCAGAGGGTTTGCGATCCAACTTAGTATTTCCCCAGTATCTAGCTAAATTGGTTCTGGATCAATAAATGCATTATAAGAAAACAGAAGTAAAAATTACCAAGGCATGCATAAAGGGAATAGTAAAAACAAATGTGATAGCAATAGTTAATTTTGACAACCTTAACTATGAGAAAATGAGTAAAATATTTTATGTGACAATTGTACAAAGGTACGTTGGTGATGAGAAATTCATTCATTTTTTACTTGAAACAAATGCACATTTTCTTGATGTCTATATTATTTTAGAAACTCCGGCTAACAAAGAACTTACCAACTAGTGTCGTATATAAGCTTATAAATACAAAATTTAATTTAAGGAAGAAGTGTTTTGATATATTAATTGGGAAGAGATGTTGGAAACTCAAATGAGAATTGGGGTGACTTGCATAGCTATTTGGGAAGCTTTACGAATTTGGCCACTGAAGTTTTACATTTCTAAGTTAATAATAGATAAAAATTCCTGATATTCTATAAAAAACCAAATATTCATAAATAAAGAATGATTAAATAAAATATGCTCTGGTCATAGTAAGAAGCAATTTGGAACCAATGGACAAAAAAAGATGAATGGGTAATACTGACCTGGAAATTTATATAGAAATGATATTTAGCTCAATGAACAGGGGAAAGTTGTGCAACCAGATATATGTATGTTTATGTGACTAAATCTTACAAATGTATAGAAAGAAGTCTAAAAGTTACACACCACCTACGTCAAAAGAGAAACTTTCAATTATCACTTGCTCTATATTATTTTATTTGAATTTAATATATGAAATTTTTGTTTTTATAATTGTGAAATAATTGCTTAGAAAGAAATAAAATATGCTCGTTTGGGCTGGATATGGAAAGATGAGTAGAAGCATTTGTAAACTTGATCTTTGTCCACATTTGGTCTGTACTGTCTTATAACTGTCTAATTATACTTTTATTTACTCAGTGGAATAAAAATAAGAAAAGAACTGCTTGCAGCTTCAGAAGGACCACACAAGGAATTCCATGTTGAGTGGTGTGAACTTTATAAGCACAGAGAACATTTAGAGAATTTTTCATGGGGAAGTAATGTTCGCCTGAACCACAATAAAGTAGCTTGTAGGACATTAAAAAAAAAAACACATGAAGCTTTTTATAACACAAACTTATCCTGGATATTAAAATAATTGCATTTGAAAACTGAGGACTAATCTTAATTTTCCTAAAATTAATTAATATGAATTTTGCCTCATAAATTAAAAGTTGGTTAGTAGTAGACAGTATAGATTGACGAAAATGGATGTTTTAATTTATTCAGTTAGAAAATTTACCCAATTTGTATCTCTGACATTAAAGTATGATAAAAGCCAGGCATAGTGGTGAATGCTTGTAATCCCCATACTTGAGAGGCTGAGACAGGAGGATCGCAGGTTTGAGGACAGGCTCAGCAAATAGTGAGACTCTCATTAACCTAGCAAGACCCTGTTTCAAAATAAAAGTAAAATAGGGTTGAGGGTGTCGCTTGGAGGGAGAATGGGCCTGGGTTCAATCCCCAGTGCCACACACACAAAGAAAAGTATAATAAACCTATACCATGTTGCTCTTATTTTAAGAATATAGCACAATAAATATTTAAAAATGTAAACACCATTATAACCATCATTGAGATTAAGGTAAAGAAACAATTGTGATATAATTATATTAGATGAATAGGAAAAAACTGTGTGTGTGTGTGTGTGTGTGTGTGTGTGTGTGTGTGTGTATGCACATGCATGCACCTGAGTCTACCAGGTAAAAGAGTTGGGGAATTACATTTTACCAAAGCCAAAAAGCTATCTATCTATCTATCTATGTATCTATCTATGTATCTATCTATCTATCTATCATCCATCTATCTATTATCTCTCTTTCTATCCATCTATCTATCATCTATCTATTATTTATCTATCTATCATCTTTCTATCATGTACCTACCTACCTACCTACTTATGAAACTGCAATCAATTTCAAATAAGCTATTAAGCATATTATTTAAATATATTGAAAGAAACTCTGTCCAGTAATAAAAAAAAACTTGCATGGAGAACGATGTAGCCATGTGAAATTATTGGACTAAAATCTATGTGCATGCATTTGTTTAATAAATTTAAAATTTAAATTAAAATACAGATAATATGTACTTAAAGATTATGATGGAAATGTAGAAATATTAAATTAGGAACCAAATTTTTTTTAAAAACTAAAAAATTGGAAATATTGAGTAGAAAACTATCTTACTATGGAACATATACCTACCCCCAAAAGTTGTATCTTGAAATGCATGAACAACTATGGTAATCTCAAGAATGTACTTAGCATCTAAAGAAAGAATTTACTAGAAATAAGTTAAGTTTTAAAATAAGTAGAATAGTCTTTGAATGAATAGTGTATTAAATACCTAGATAATTCCAAAAAAAGGAAACTAGTAATGTCTATCACAAGGATGTCAGAAGTTGTATTTTATATAATTATTAATCATTTTATAGTTGTATGAAAACTGTGCACAAATACTGCAAGTTAAAAAAGTAAACAATTATTTGTTTCCACAGGTACAAATACAATAATAAAATAATCAGGGCTTGCCTTATATAAATATGCTCAAAATAGATATTTAATTAAATGTTCAGAGTTATAAAACTAGTTGTGCTATTAATTAATAACTGACTTTATTGCTTTTCTATGATTCATCCTTAGAAAATGGTATCTGTGTGGACATAAATATATATATAATTTAGTATACATTGATAATATAATTCCACATTTCTAATAAGAAAACTAAGTAACTCTAATACTGTTTGTTTTCACTTTCTCCTTTCATTTGTTTTTGCCTTCAAGCTAATAGCTGGATTTATTCACTTTACTTTTTTTTTTCTTTGAAGATTAAAGACATGCCTAGCTTTGTACTGCAACTGCCTGGACAGTTGACAGCCCATTAAACTAAAGTCATACAAGCTGTACATTTTAACGCCTTGATTCCAGAGTGCAACCAAAGTGACTTTTTTTCCATGGGTAAGAGCAGTGCATTTCTGAAACATTTTGAGATGGATACATAACAGTTTCATAAAACCCTCTTGGCCTTTTGCCTTTTTAAAAAACATCTAAGTCAACTAAGCTGATTAAAGTATTTTTTTTCAGTTGGGACTTCTAAAGGAGTTTTAGTGCATAGAGAACATGTAATTCTAGTTTATTATTAACTCTGAAATAACTTTGGGAGTAGATATAATTGCATAAGCCTGAACTCACTGTGGGATTTTGTAGTCGTGGCTAAAAGCAATCGTGTCAAAAAGGCAAAAAATTTTCAAAGTAAGCAAAAACGTGGATCTTAAAAATATGATTGGACGTAAACGTAAGTCATCAGGATGATCATGTTCCTGATTCATGGGACTTAGTTATTGTTTTACTTTATGTATACCATCTAAATTTCATTCCCAACCTATTCTAAGTGTTGGTGACATTATTTTTTCCACCTGATGTCCCAAACTCTCCACCTCAGAGAAACTCATAGGTCAAGATGATTGTATTATGAAAATAAATAGCCTAATGTTGTAGGACAAGTCATTTGATTCCCGGCATATCTGTCTTACTCCCTTTAGCAATGTGTCAGCTGGAAATGAAATCAGCAATATAAAAAAGTCAAGTTTGCACACTCCTGGTGTGTTCCTAAAGCAAGAACAGGTTTGGAAAGTAGAAACATTTTTTTTAATACCTCTTTACCACCCCTGTTTTAAAGATTGCCAAGGTGTGCGCCCAGAACAGGAGTTTGCTTGGATCGCTGTTGTAACGATGATGGATGCTCAGTGTTATATGGGCCGATTGCTTATTCAGATCTGAACAAAATCGTAGTATATCCCACCTCTCCTCCCCTTAAATTCTCTAAACTAAGAATAAATTGCTTTGCCCTTTCTGTGCATATTTTTCACTTTGAAGCAGCCTGCATCAATTCAAAAGTGTTAAATTTTTATGTTTTGGCAGTACATAGATAAAAATTTAAATAAGTGGATAAAAAAGGCTGTTTGTTTTTTGTTTAAATGAAGAAGTGCTAAGGAAACAAGTAAATTTGACAGAAATAGCAACACTTGTAAACACAAATTTAACAAGACTAAATTATAATAGCATATTTTCCAAAGCAATGGAATACACAAATTGTTTTTTAAGAAAAGTTCAAAGTAAACTGAGGACCTGAGAAAACAAGCTAAATATTTTGCAGAGCATGATCAAAGAATCAAGCATTTCTACTTTTTATTTATTAAATGAATCAGACAACACTGATGCAAAACTATTGAACATTAATTGGAATTTAGTGTATGTAAATTGCCATGTTATTTTTTGGCTCTGAAATTTTATTCAGAGAGACACTGTTTTTGTAGAGTATGCTAAGACCTCAGTCCGATTTTTTTGGCTCCACATATTTGCATACACATTCTTATGTAGTTTACATCAATTCATTCTGTTAAGCTTCATTTATAAATATTTTCTGAGTTGTTACATTTGCAAGATATAATATCCAGAAAATTAACTACCAAAATAGGTCTTCCCGTTTTCTTATTTCTGTTACAAAATTAGGTAGCTACTGCAATTATTGTTAACCATACTTGGCAGTCCACTTTTTTTGTGTGCAAATTGCAACATATCTCATTCTCTCTGCAGCCTAGATAGATGATAAAGTAACCTAGTTTTTCAAAATACATGGAACATTTGTAACATGGTGGCATTTTACACACTACAAGTAAAACTGAGTTGAAAAATGTCAGGGAACATCCTGAGATACTATGTTTTCAAATTATCCATGAGATCTCAGACAATTTCTTAACTTTTTATTTTATTTATTTTTTATACTTATATTGGTGCGTTGTAATTCTATAATTAGGTTGAAAGTCATACAAACAAACATGCCCACACGTCTTGGTGTGTTTCTTTTCAGTTTCCGCCCAGCTACCCACCCGTCCCAGTACATAATAGTGAGATAGGTAGTCATACCTTCATATATGGACAGAACATTGCTTGAACTGTTCCCTTCCTCAATCTCCCCCCCATTTCCCTCCCTTCACTATTCTACTGGTACTGGTCATTCTTCTCAATTATCCAAAGTCCCATTTGATTCCTATTTTCTTTCTGGCTTCCACATATGAGAGAAAACATTCGACCCTTGACTTTCTGAGACTGGCTGATCTCACTTAGCATAATATTTTCGAGTTCCATCCATCTTCCTGAAAATGACATAATTTTGTCTTTAAATGTTACTAATTGATGATTTCCAGATTTCTAACCAAGTGGCCCCAATCAGCAGCTCATTTTTTAACTTCTTCATTTTGACATTATTTGGTACGACTCCGTAATGCTAGTGGATGGAATGTCCTTATTATTATGCAACTTTATGACAGTACTTTTCTGTTTTCTGTACCACAAATAAAGTCAGTGCTCACTCCTAATGATATATTAACTCTTCCCATTCTTTTTGAATTCAAATTCCAACTTCATGCTTTCCAAACTATCAGCACTCTCTCCCCACCCCCAAATCCTGGGATATTATTTTAGTAAATAAACTAGTCACAGAAAGATGAATACAACATGGTCTTGCTCATATGTGGAATTATAGAATCTAAATAAGTTAACCTCACAGAAGCTGAGATAAGTGTGGTGATTACCAGGGGCTTGGGAGAGTAGGGAAGAAGGGCAGGGGGAAGTTTGAGCAATGGGTATTAAGTTATAGTTACATAGGAGGAAGAAATTCTGATGTGCTTTTGCATAGTTGGGTGCCTAAAAATAATAATATGCTATATATTTCAATGAGCTAGAAAAAAGGATTTTAAAGGTTTTCACCATAAAGAAATCATCAATGTTGAAGGATATAGAAATGTTTGATCTAATTTAAACTTTACACAATGTATACATGTATAGGAACATGACATGGAAACTCTATGATTACATAAAATTTTAATTTTAATAAAAATTTTTCAAAACAAAATACTAGGAGTTCATGATGGTACCAAACTCTCTGATCAAAAATTCTTTTAGTACTATAGAAATTCACTGGTCACCAAGTTTTCTCCAAGAAAATGTGAAAAAAAAACAATAAAAAAGTTATAGCAGTTAACAATAACTTTTATTTTGTGTGTTCATGCACACATTTCACAATGTCACAATGTCAGGACATGAATAAAGTTTATTAATTCATGTGAGCTACTTACATTGCGTTTGCTCAAAGCTATTCTTCCTAATCCCTGACTCCCAGAAACATGTGCCTCTCTCTAATTAGCAACATCCTCCTTCCAGAATGTGCTATTTCCCTCACGTCTATCATGTGGGTTTTATGAGCTCTGCAATTTTCTTCCATGACGTCCTTCCCCACACAGGTCTCCCCCTCCCTTAGAGTGGACAAATCCACTCATCTCTAGAATGTGATCTAAGGTACATCTTCTCACTGAGTGTTTAAAACCACAACCACAACAACAAAAAAGGAGATGGAACTCTTTTCTCCTAGATTTTTAAATTATAAAACATGTGCCCTGTCTGCAGCCCTACTCTTGCCAAATAAAGGAAGTCACAGCACAGCAGTGAGACAGGAAGGATTTGACTAAGCAGACTGAGATGTGGGAGTGAGGTACTGTGAGGAAGTCCCGGTGCAGTGGAAGGGAATCGCTCTCAAACTCCAGCGCACGCCTGCTCTTTCCAGGAATGCGCAGCCTGTCCTTGCATTCATGAGCAATTATGTCAAGGCCCATTCAGTTGGGTCTCTATTACTTTTAATATGCCTGCTATAATTTTTCCACCCAAGGATTTTGCTACTGGATTAACTTCTCTTAAAAAACTCCTTTATAATGATGACAATGTTTTCAAAATTAAGCAGTAGCAATGGTTGCACAACTCTGAATATGCTAAAAATCACTAAATTGTACATCTTAACAGAGAGAAATTTTTGTGTGAATCTTATTTCACTAAAGCAATGTACATATAGTACATATATATGTACCATCCATAACTAAAGTATCTATCAAAATTTCTATATGTCTTCTAGATAAAATTGAAAATTTTCTGACATTTAATGGATGCCCTTCTTTCCATGACAAGTGTAATCTCCAAGTGTGTATTTTTCTACTGTCCAATGCGGTCTTTTCATTCTCCTCCATGAATCACATGCTGTTTCCCCAAATCTTCATTCCTGAGTTTCTGACCAATCCATACTCATTTTTTTTATGATCATCTCATTATCAAAGCAGGTGTTACTTCTATTTTCATTTTTATTTACCAATTAATTAAATGGAAGTGATGTGAAACTACTGAAGACTAAGTAGAATTTAGTGTATGTTATTTATTTTTGGCTCTGAAAGTTCATTCAGAGAGACAATTTTCTGGTTGGATCATTTGAAAAGTCAATTATACAGGGAGATGGCAGGTTTGAGGTCAGTACATGGTAACTCAGAGAGACACTGTTTCAAAATAAAGGCAAAATAGGGCTGGGATGTATCTCAAGGGTAGAGTGTCCTGGGTTTAATACCCAGTACCACAAAAAATTTAAAAAATAAAAACTCTGTCATAGCATTTTGACTTCATCAGTACCTTGATATTTTTATGTAATTTTATAGCAACTCATCCTATTAAGCTCAGTTTACAAATAATTATAAAATATTTCTAGGTTATGCTAATTTGCATTTTTGCCTTCATTTTTTCTGCAGCAGTTTATTCATGTCCGCTTATTCTTTTTTTTTTTTTTTTTTTGGCGGTACCGGGGATTGAACCCAGGGGCATTCTACCTCCGCGCTACACCCCCAGCCCTATTTTTTATACTTTATTTTGAAACCGGGTCTCACGAAGTTGTGGAGGGCCTCACTAAGTAGAGAGAGAGAGAGAGAGAGAGAGAGAGGGAGAGAAAGGGAGAGAGAGAGAGAGAGAGAGAGAGAGAGAGCGCTGAGGTTGGCCGCGAACCAGGATCCTCCGGTCTCCGCCTCCCAAAGTACTGGGATTACAAGCGTGCACCACCACGCCCCACCTCATGTCCACTTATTCTGATAAAATATTATGTGTAAATAAAATAACTTTTAAAGATGAAGTGACATAAATCCAAATAATTAAAAATGTCTCTTTACTTTTCTTTCAAAAAATACTATTTATATCCTTGTGGAGAGTGAGTAGATAGATTGGTTCCAAGCCAAAGCCCAGGTGTGATTTATGTTTCATGCCCCAGTCTAGACAATCACAAAAGCTTCAAGGGTAGGTCTTTCCCCTCACCTGACCTGGTGTCCATCGGACAGTGCAGTAGGAAGGGACCTCAAGCCCAAGATTTGACCCCTCGGCCTCCCGTGCCAGGCTGCTGTGCGCAGCTGTATCCTGAGCCCAGGGGCCTCCATTCCGAGGCCTCTATTGGAGGCTCTGACCAAGAACTTCTTCAGGAGCCTCTCCTGAGACCTCTGTATGGGGGTAGTGGGGGGCGTTAAAGACGTTATGTCCACTTATTACTTAGTACCCTGCTAATGGTATTATGTACTTAATACCCTGCTTAAAGACATTATGTCCACTTAGTACTTAGTACCCTGCCCACCCTTCCCCAGGCCTTTAAAATGGCAGGAAGCTGTGTTTCTGGGTGGCTTCATTAGTGAGAAATTCACCAGGATGGCATAGACACTCTGACACTCCAGAATGCCATGCAGAAAAAAAAAATGAATGAAGGGTATGGGAGGAGCGCCCTCCTACTCAGCCTCTTGCTTCTGGTTGGGCAGTGATAAGGGCAGTGACTCCTCTTTCCTTGAGGGCCTGAGCTTTAGTCAGTGTCTCCGACACCTGGCCACCCAGCTCTCTCCGGCTTCACTCAGCTCCTGACAGAGAGCATCTTTTGTAATAGTTCCATTTACTTTCCAGCATATGAACAGCAATAATTGGTTCCTACCAGATCTAAAATAAAGAATTTCTGAAAGGAAGAATGAATGGAGAGTTGCTGCTGTTGAACACTGACTTGTTTGTGCTAATCTTTTCCTGACTTTGTCTTAGCAAGACTTGTGTATCTGAGATCAATGAGGATGCTATTAGAGTCTCCCCCCTGATTTCTGCCATAAATGTAGGTGTGTTTTCAGCTGTGTCACTTTAATTTCATTCAAATGGACTTTTTTATCTACAATTTTTAAAAGCACTCACATCATTTGTACAGCTATGATTTGTTCAAGTAGTACAAGTTAAATTGTGTCCATTACGCTTGATGGTTTTGCTACTCACGCAAGGTTTCTTTGATTTGTGTTATTTGTATGAATTGTCTTAGTCCATTCCAATTCTTAATTCTTACAGAAATATGTTGAACTTAAGTGCTGTAGATGTCTGTCCTTATATATAATCTAAATACAATGGAAATTAAAAAAGTTTACCTAAGAACATTGGTATTAGAATTTCTTAAAATACTTTAAAATATCGATTGTATTCTGGCTTTCATTCAGAATTGACAGCAGACTAAAATGAGAAGTTCTGGGTGGCTTACCAAGTGAAATAAACTTTGAAGTACCTTTAGCTAGCACTTGAAGTTGAAAAGTGAATCATAACACAATTGGTGATATGCTTCTGTGACTTGCCCGGATTCAACAAGAAGCAGAGTGTGAATGACTCCAGAAAAAAACTTCCATAGAATCTTTCAGCTCAACATGGCAAGTGCCAAACACAGTCTTTATGTCAAGCAAAATATATCTTGTCATCCATTTACAAATTCTACTAACCATGCAACATGTATCAAAAACACAACAGTTTACACATTCACACCCACCCATATCCCCTCACACACATACAAGCATGGTCTCTAAAAACCCACAGTGCTTTAACATCTGCTCTCAAAATCTTTGAAGCCTTTAAACTTTGCATCTTCCAAGTATTTAGGTCAACATATCAATGTAGACTCTGTTCTCAACTCTCCCGCTGACAAAGTAATGTGTACCTTATTTTGTGAGCAATACAGCTCCAACATTGAGAAAGAAATCCTTACTTTCAATTTTTTAAAAATATTTGCAACAGTTATGGTGTGATAGTCAGTCTAGGTTGTCAACTTGACCTGATCATGACACACCCAAGATTATGTGATTTTGGGTGTGTAACAGCAGATTAACCAGAAAGCCCTGCCCTGAATGTAGGCAGCAGGATTCTGATAGGTGCGGACTTGGATAAAAAAGAGAGAAGCCGCGTAGAGAGTGCGCGACTCTTTCCGAGGAAAACGCATCTGCTCTCGCCTGAGGTCGTCGGCCGCCGGCTTCGCCTTTCTCTGAAGAGCTTCTTGATCTTCTCGGCCTCCAGCTCTTGGAATTGAAACTTCACCATCGTTTCTCCGAAGAGCTTCCTGATCT
>PVJS01014767.1:17785-39975 GCA_004027185.1 Glis glis | reverse complement strand
TGTGTTTCCCTCTAGTTCCCACCCTACCCCATGACCCCCTCCCTCCAGATAGTCTTTACACCAATACAAGCAACTTCATGCATGAACAAAGGATCATTCGAATAGTTTCCATCATCGGATCTCCCCTTTCTCTTCCCCATCTCCCCACCTCTGTCTTTGGATCTCCCACCCCATTCCATGAGTTCTTTATCAAGCCAAGCAAGAATCTTTAATACCCAGTTCCTGTTCACATCTCTAGCAGCCCTTCCTTCCTTTTTATTTTCTAGCAGAGCTTGTTGATCTGACCTGCACAGCCCCTGACTTTCTCCATTCTGTTCCAGTGCCTGGGGTTGTCTTATCATCTCCCTAGTTAAATATTCCTCATCTCTAAAGATTCATTTTAGGCATTATTTTCTTCAGGAAACACCAGACACTCTAAAGTACAGCTTGTACTCTGCCTGAGCTGTGAAAATCTCTCTTTAACTGAATTATACTGAAATGATGTTTTTATGTTGGTTTCCCTCCACTAGACTGAAAGCTCTTGTCTGAACCTCAGTGTGGAGAAAATCTTGCCAGCTACTCTTCTGACAGAGGATTAATATCCAGAATATACAAAAAAACCTTTCCTGCTAAGAAAAAAATAACCCAATCAATAAGTGGGTAAATGAACTAAACAGACAATTCTCAAAAGAAGAAATACAAATGGCCAAAAATATGTGAAAAGCTGTTCAACATCTGCAGCAGTCAGGGAAGCCAAAATCCTAACTACACAGAAATTTCACCTCACTCCAGTTAGGATGGCAGTCATCAAGAATACAGACAATAACAAATGCTGGGGAGGATGTGTGGAAAAAGGTACAATTATACACTTCTGGTGGGATTATAGATTGCTATGACCACTGTAGAAATCAGAATGAAGGTTCCTCAAATGACTAGGAGTCTTATAACCCAGGTATACCGCTCCTCAGTAATTACCCAAAAGAATGAAAACCAGCACCCTCTAGTGACACATGCATATCCATAGTTATAGCAGCACAATTCACAATAACCCAATTATTAAACCATCCTAACAGATAAGTGGGTAAAGAAAATGTGGCATATATACACAATGGAGTTCTATTCAGCCATAAAGAAGAACAAAATTGTATCATTTGGAGGAAAATGGGTGGGACTGGAGAGTATTCTGTTAAGCAAAATAAGCCAGACTCAGAAAATCAAGGGTCATGTGTTTTCTTTTATATGTGGAAGCAAGAGAGAAAAAAGGGAAACAAAGGCAACATCTCATAAAAGTAGAAGGGAGACCAGCAGAATAGATGAAGGAGGCCAGGGGCAGGGAGGAGAAGGGGATGGGAAGGAGAGGCACCGGGCAGTGAAACTGACCGAATTACGTATGTGCATGTACAGCTATGTAACAACAAATCCCACTGCTATGTATAATCATAATGCATCAATATAAAAAAGAGAGAGAGAAATTGCATAACAGTCCCCAAAACAAAACAAAACAGGGAGGGAGAGAGATTCATTTAGCTCACAGTAGGACTTAAATGGTGGATCGTATCACAGTGGTGGTAGCACATGGAAGAGGAAGAGATCATGCAGCAAGACAGGAAGCAGAGAATGATTCAGGGGTCAGACTCTTTTAGAACAACTCTCTCTCAGGAACCAACGAGGGTCCCACATTGGTTCTTGGTCAATTCCTTCCGAGGGTAGTGCACACAGCGACGCCATCACTTCCCGCTGGGCTCCATCTCTTAAAGGTGTACCACCTCCCAGTCTTGCCACGCTGGGGACCAAGCTTCTAGTACCTGAGCTTTCGGGGAACACACTCAAACCACAGCAATATCATAGCAAGGGAGAGGTGGGACTTTCCTGTGAGTAGGGGAGGCTCAGATACACTGCCCACCTTGGCGCTTCTGTCCTGGTCTCTCCCCATTTGACATGTAGTTTGGAATCTTCTAGAATGCTTTCTATCCTTGCAGAAGACTGCCCTATCTTGATTTCCAGTGGCAAGAGGGCTTTGTGCTCTGTTGAAGTTGGTTTTAGGGGAGTGGGTGGGAATCTCTGAGAGACCCCAAAAGCGACCTGGGCAGGATCAGGGAGCTCCAGAACCCCCGCCTGGCATGGGGGCCAGCTCAAAACCACATACGAATTTACCTCGAACCAGCAATTGTTCTGTTTGCTATTTGACGGGATACTAATTACTTCCTAGGGCTACAGACTTCTAATGAGCCAGTACCTGGGAGGTTAAACCTGGTCTGGCTTCTTCTTCGAGATTGTATTTTTTAAACAGAGCATCTAAATCTACAGATGCAAGATAATAATTTTTCATTTAACATGTCCTATTCCTTTGTGGATCAACCTATCATTATGGCTGATTATTCCCCCACATTATGAGTTTTGTTAAAAGGAGGAAAAACAGCTTGTCTTCCTGATGGTATCAAAAAATAAATAAAAGGGAGAAATAAAATAAACCAACTGAATATAAGCGATGCTATATATAAAAACTGCTATGGGTTACCAGGGTAACCAAAGTTCTAAAAAATGACGGAAAGAAAAGAACATCAGGTTGTTGTGACAATTGACACTTGAAGTGACAGTTTTCTTGTGCTGCTTGCTTTTTAATTAATGCGGCTCTGTAAGGAGCGTTATTGTTGAATAATGGATTAATGTGGTAGATGAGGGACCTGGCTTGCAGGTTTACTTTTGCAACATTGGGATAAATAATAAGAGAAGGCAGAGAACGCCAGGAGAGTGAGGCTCCACCGCGGGGGGCCATGATGGATGGTGGCGATCCAACCTATCATGGGATGGATGTACACACTCGATACGCTGGCGGGCTGGGGAAGCCGCTGTCTCCAGCAGCGGTGATCAAAGCGCAGCTAAAAATACAGCAGCAGCCACCAAGGAAATCAGTTGTGTAATGCCAAAAATATTACTGGCTCGAAAATGTTGAATGCATCATTTTTATTATTGCCGCTTTCTGTTAAATGTTATAACACCTGCTATGTAAGATGAAAACATACACGTATATGTTTTTATGTTATATTTATATACATAGGTCTATACGCACACATACACGCATGTTTGGGGGTGTGTATTGTTCTCCTTTGATAATGGATTCTTTCAAACAGCAAAGGGGTTTTCCAGCCTTGGTTCTCAACATCCTACAGCAAGAGGCTGAGTAGGCACCTACTCGGGAATTTACAGGTACTAAGATGAACAGGCGATGTCTAAAGGAGACAATCAGTTTACACATGGAGAAGATGGATACAGACCTTCTGGCTGTGGCCACTGAGGATCATGTGGTTGAGATAACACATCCAGAGGACGTCAAGCTGAGGAGGAAAGCCCAGGTCTCCATATTCCCGATGCTTGGACTCCATGCCAAGCCATCTGCTTCGGGCCTGGCTACCTTGACTTGGCTCAAGGGAATTCTTGATGCATTTATTTAGAGTCTCAGACCACTCCATAATGATGTCCACAGAAAGGAAAGAACTTTTAAGGGTGGGTAGAAAAACCACTTCCAAGTGTTGTGGGTGGGGGACTCCTTCCCTGACGTGTGCTTCCACTTGTAGTGTGCTGAGCTGGAAGAGTTTTTCAAATCCTTATCGTTGTTGAGTTTTCTTCAATCTCTCATCTACAGGACGGCTTAGGGTTCCTCCTAGGTGACCCCGCAGTCCTGTGTTGGAGACGCTTTTTTGGGAAGTCTTGAATTTCAGTACATCTGAGAGGCACTGACGACTTTCTATTCTGGCCTGTCTTTTCAAGGATGTTCCAGAAAACAGCTTCATAAGACAGAGATAATGTCTCCTGGAGCAGAGACAAGCTTTGTTTTCTCTCCAGGATAATAATAAAGATAATGTTTCTTTGTGGAACAAAAGACTGGGCAATTTGTTGGAAGGCCATTCGAGATGCTTGGGTTTTCTAAGCAGTGATGTGAGGTCACTGATTGGAGTGTTCAGGTGGACCACTTCATGTCATCTCCATTGGGTCTGGGGGGTGAAATCGAGACAGACATGAGTCTCAGGTGCTTGCTGTGTGATGAGTAATGAAGTCCTTTGTCTCTGACCTAAGTACCTCGTGTCTTCTCCCAGCACCCATAAAACTGAGCAGTTCACTTGTTAGATGGCAAGAATAAAACCTCAGGCTCCTGAGAACTTGGAAATGATGTTAATGTCTCTTCCCAATCAAACGTTGAATTTATTCCTTTATTTATATCTGTTATAGGAGCAGGTCTTCCTATCTTTACAAAAGATTATGACCCACTACTGTTGTTATTCCTTTTGACGCACAAGGTGCCCCTGATGTGGCCATCAAGTTGGGTTACATGTCTTTTTGACATATTCTCATCCTTCTTTGAGCACTTTCTTGCTTTATGACCCCCACACTATTTTAGCTTATGTTGTACTTCTCCTGGCCCTACACTTGGCTCAGCCCTATCTCTAAGGGATTCTGGTTCTATTTAGTGGAGCATGGTACTTAGAAGGTATGATGTGGGCTGTTGAGAGTCAGCCAGTTAGAGAGCACAGTCCTCAAAAGAATGCCCTCACCATTTACACCACGGTGTAAGTGGTGCAAGTTCAGGGACGACACAAAGTCACCCTCAGGTGTGGTAATTCAGTAGGTGACTCACCACCCTCACAGAAAACTGGGATTACAGGAGTGTGCCACCAAGCCCGGCTACCACCAGTCACTCTGCTCATGTCCCTTCCAGGGGGTGGCTCCTCCCTTCCCTGCAGTCCTCCCCTCTAGGAATTGCTGCTGTGGAGAGAGGTCTGCTCTGTGGTTAGGTCGCCTGTCTTTAACTTGCATGGGAGTAGCAGCACAGGGAAAGGGGGACAGGTGGTGGAGAGGAGAAAAGACAAGCAGAGGAGGGCCAGTCATCCTGTGAGCGTGGCTCCACTGCACGCTGCACGTTGCAGATGCCACCTCTCCACCTGGACGAGGCTTAGTCTCCGGTTGTAGAAGATAGCAGTCTACAAAGAGTAATGGTGTCCGGTCGCGTGTCTAATTAAGGAGTCTTCATAGACATATTATTGGGGAATCATGCAGGATGTATCAGGGGCTGCGACCAGACACCCTTCCCATCCAAATTTCCTCTAATCAATGCTCAGGAGAGCCAATGGGAGGAGGAGGGCTGTTTGGGGATTAAAGGCCATGGTAGGAAGGAAGGGGAGGAAGAGATTGTGGGGAGCTCTTTAGATCAACTGAAGGGAACCTCATGATTGTTTAGATGTCAATTCGAAGTAGAAGAAGGCGACAAAGATACTTTGAGGTTTGCCACATGGGAGTGGGTGAATCAGCAGATGAATGCATGCATTATCAATATTTCTATTTGCTTTCCTCTTTTTTCCTCTCTTCCTCCCTCCCTCCCTTCTTCCCTCCTTCCTTCTCCTCCTCCCTCTCCTCCTCCTCCTCCTCCTCCTCCTCCTCCCCCTCCTCCCCCTCCTCCTCCTCCTTTTTCCTCTCTCTCTTTTCATACCTGGGATTGAATCAGAGGGGTTCTACCTCCAAGCTACTCCCCCCCACCTCCAGCCATTTTTATTATTTTTATTTTGAAACAGGGTCTCACTAAATTGCTGAGACTGGCCTGGAACTTGAGATCCTTCAGTCTCAGCCTCCCAAGTACTGGGATCACAGGTGTGTGCCACCGTACCCAGCTTGTTTTCCTCTTTACCAACTATTTTTCCTCTTTAACAACTACAAAAGCCAAATAGAGAATAAGAATTGGGTCATTTCTTTGGGCCATCTGCTGAATACTTAGAAGATAATTATCACCTGCCTCTTGGTTGGACTGTTGGCTTTGTGCATGGAGGAGGCATCCTTGGAGATACGTCGCACCATCGTGGTGGGTAATTGTCTCTGGGCATATTAAGCAGAACAACGTGCTCACCTGATTCCCACCATCTGCCTGACCCTGTCTGAAAGAGAATGTGTGTTTCAGGGCTTTGAACCTGAATAGTCAAGGCAAGAGCAGCGTAGCAATGATGCTGTGCAGTCCAGAATTTAACCATCAGGATACATGCATGCTTTTGCACCCTCTTTAGGGTAATATGTTCCTTTTATACTTATTTACATCTTAATGTGCATATAATATTAACCCCCCTTTAAAATAATTCATAGGAATTGTTAATGCATTACCACGAATGATTCATTTTTACTATAAATAAGTGTGAAACAAGTATAGTTCTGTAAGGGAAAGGGAGATACTTTAACAGTGAGGGTGAACTGGCTGCTGGGTACCGAGGGTTTTTGCAGTTTATGCAAATAATAGGAAAATGGGTTGCAGCCAATCCCATACCTCTTCTGATTAGATGCCAAAAGATAATTTCAATTGTTTTGTTCCTCCCTCAGGGAGCATTAGGAAGAACTCATCCCTTGTAATAAAGAAGGCTTCAATAAAAGGTCAATTGCTTTTTTGTTATTTATAAGCATTTTGCTTAATCAGCAAGCATGAAGCTTCCTTTACTGAGGCTGCACATAGGCGGCTGTTCATACTTGCACAGTGCACTCCCAGAGTGTGAGAGGGAGCCTGGCCTAGAGAGAGGGAGCACCGGAGAATACCAAGAAGCTGCCGGCAACTTGGTTACTGTGCTTGGACATTGAGTTTAGCTCTCTTCCTCGTCGTCAAAGCAAATGGGAAATGTGGACGGGTTCTGTGGATTTCCCTTTCTGCACCAGGTCTGTTGGGGGCCATCTTGACCCACGCGATGAGGTCACCATTTCGGACTGGCTTAACCATGTACACAGTACATGCTAAGTGGAAATCGTCCGCACGCAGACCAGCTTCCTTGAACTGGATGGGACCGAAAGGAGGACTTTGATGACCTTCATTCTCCCTGAAACGTTCACCTTGACACATCCTAGACTTAGTTTGTGATTGACACACCCTGGATTTAGCTCATGACTGAGACACCCTAAACTTAACTTGTGACTGACTTCCTGTTTGCTTTGTTTGAACCCTTAATAAAAGAAAGGCCCTGACTACAGAAGGCCAGGAGAACTGTCATCTATCTCCTCCCTGATCCCCCAATTATTAAATATAATTTTCTCCTAATTATATCAGACTTCATGTCATTGCTGTGCGAGATAGATTATTGTCAGGAAGCTGCACGAAGCAGCGACCTTCCGTGGCAGGAACCATGGAACAGTTTTCAGCAAGCTGCCTGGAGCAGCAACCTTCCGTGGCGGACTACAGAGCAAGCAACGTCCGCTAGAGCCTGCAATACAGGTCAACCCTCTTCACTCAGTAGTTTCTCTAGATCTCAAACTAGAATAGTCCCGGAGGTCAGCTCTATGGTCGAAATCCAGTTGAGATAATTGTTGCTATCATGCCAATTTCTGTTTAAGGAAGTTAAGGGAGATGGGCGGGAACACAGTCTACGATTGCTAGATTGAGGGGGGAGGCGATTGCATTGGATTGGGCCAAACTTGTCAATATTGATTGCAGCTGTTAGTTGGAGCGTTTGAGGGTGGCTTTAACCCCAGCTCACGTGTTAGTTGATGGATACCCGGGCTCACAGCATAAGGCTGCGATGCCCTACATCCTTGGTACAGGGCGGACGAACGCTTCTGAAGCCTTAGGCCAAGAGTCATGTTGGGGTGATGTGTGTCAGGTGTGACCCACATGTCTGCCCATTCACTACATTTCTCAGAAAGGCTCAGAAAATTACTTTAAGTATTAAAAAAATATGTTGGCGAGGAGAGCCCCGGTGGCTTGAAAGATCTTTGGTAGTCATCGTCTACAAGCTAGGGTCAGTGAGAAAAACTGCAAAGATTCCTGATTCGGTGGGAATCTTGGAATCCCAGAGGGGCAGAGTCCAAGTAGGAAAGCTGCCAGGAATAAGGTGGGCTCAGTTATGGAAGCCTTGCTGGAACAGCAGGAATCCTAGGAATGAAATAGACATTTTGCTACTAAACTATTATTATACTGGGTGCAGTGGCACATGCCTGCAATCCCAGTACTTGGGAGACTGAGACAGGAAGGTCACAGGTTCAAAGCCAGCATCAGCAACTTAGCGAGACCCTGTTTCAAGATAAAAAATAAAATAAAATAGGGCTAGGGGCATAGCTCAGAACTAGAACGCCCATGGGCTCAAACCACAGTATCACACACAAAAATCCTATCATATTATATATATATATATATATATATATATATATTTGTTTATTTATTTTTGTGGTACTGGGGATTGAACCCAGGGGCACTCTACCTCTGAGCTACACCCCCAGCCCCATTTTTTGTTCTTTATTTTGAAACAGCATCTTGCTAAGTTGCAGAGGGCCTCACTAAGTAGTTGAGGCTGGCTGCGAACCCGGATCCTCCAGTCTCAGCCTCCCAAGTCCTGGGATTACAAGCATGCGCCACCATGCCTGGCTTATATACATATTTATAAACAATTGTATATGTAACTATGTATGGTTATATATACATAACTATACAAACTATTATTTTATATATTCATGTATGTATACATAGGTATGTGTGTATATGTATATATAAACACATATACATAACACACACACACATATACATATGTATGTATAATTTATAAACTCCAGGTTTGGTGGCCAGTCACCTGGGTTGAGTTCCTGCAAGCCGTAACTCACAGGGAACACACTGCGTGTCAAGGATAAAAGACCTAGTTCCCATCCTATCCGGCCCGAAAGAGCTCCTGGTGGCCAGCCCACAAACTGTCCAGGTGGAAGATTACCATGGGTAGTATGAGGACAGCTAAAGAGAAAAACTGAACAATAAAAGGCATATGGATAGGTGGTGGGTAAAAGGAGACAGAAACACAACATTCTGAAAACATGCAAGTGATTTTTACTTAATATCTTGAAATCCGGCAAGGTAAAAAATTCAATGAACAGAGTAGGCAGTTATGGGCTGTTAAACATTAAAAATAACTTTGAGAATTCACGGGGGTACAAATGATAAGTGTGTTAAGAAACACTAGTTAAAATCATAAAAATGTTTAGTTAAACATGGGGAGACATTACTTTTCCTGCAGTGCTAATAACTGAGTCTGTTCACAGCCCAGGGTCCCATCGATGGAAGAATAGACTGGATTCACTTGCGGAAGGGCTCCCCTACCTGGCTCCAAGAAGACACTGGAAATACCCCACTCCAATAACCGCCCTTTCCCCACAGGACGGAGGCCATGGTTTCATTAACTTACACTGGATTTTATTTAACACCAACTCTTCCCTGAACTGCGGAAGCTCAGAATTACTATTACTCTTATAGTTATGTGTTCCTGTGAATCTTCCGATACTTCTGCATGGCCTCTTGGAGCTTAGGAGATAAAAGACATTTGGGCCTAAATCTGTCCAAAAGTGGTTCCATGGGGTCTGTGGACCCACCTAATTCCATTACGTACAATTCAAATATACATGCTCAGTAATTGACATTATTTTATTGCTCCCCGAATCTTTCAGTAAAGAGTAAGAGAAGACAAACGGTGGCCCCGGAGCTTCCCCTTCTTGCCCAAATAGTAACCCCGGAGTGGTGCGCCATCCCAGGGAGGATTGGAAATGAGTGCCACCCACAGACTTGAAGGACGCAGAGCCTCTCTCACCACCAGCCCAATTAGTAGCTCATCTGACCTGCGCAAGAGGCAATCAGACCTTGAGACACAGTTGACACACTTGTGCACACTTACACACACCCCTTTGCCTGGCTAACTCGTCATTCAGCTGAACTATTTCCCCAAGCATTTGCCCTGAAATGTGGGATAATTATGGACCTTGCCTTCCAAAATAAAAGTCAGTCTGAGAACATAATGGTAGAGAAAATCTCACACACACACACACACACACACACACACACACACACACACCAAAACAAAACACCGAACACAGTCTGAAGTGGAGAAAATAGGCATTTGGAACATGAAATGTAACTGAGGGAACAGGTTACAAATGGGGCTATGGAGCACAGGAGGTAACTGCAGATACCAAGACTTGGGTTGAAGGAGCTAGAAGAAAGGGGGGTGCTGCCTCTAGGCCGGGCTCCCTTTGCATCACAACCTCCGGGCACTGCCACTGCCCCTGGAGCCACACCATTATCAGACCCGCATTTTCCCACAGCAACCTGCTGCTTTTGGTACTGGGGACAGAACCCAGGGCATTCTACCTCTGGGCTACACCCCCAGCCCTATTTTTTTTTAAATCTTTTATTTGGAAACAGGGTTTCGCTAAATTGCTGAGAGCCTCATTCAGTTGCTGAGGCTGTCCTCCAACCTGCGATCCTCCTGCCTCAGCGTCCCAGCACTGGGATTACAGGCTTGTGCCACCCGTGCAGGCTCCTATTGCAGTTAAGAGTATGCGGTGCTAGACGCAGAAGGAAATATTTCAATCCCGTTCCCCTCTCTGAAAGCATGACTAACCATGCTGACCTCAACCTCAGCCCGGGTGTGTCTCTATCCAGAGGCTGCCCGCGTGCCTCAGTTTCCCCGTGTGTGACTCTGCAGAGGGTGGCTGGGTGAATGCAGGGCTCCGGTGTCCTCTCTCCCCCTCTAGGTCCTGGTGCAATCCTTCGCTGAAGTCCTGTCTCCGTCGAGGTCGCTGCTCACTTTTCTCTATCTCAGCCTTGCAATTCCTGTGCAGAAGCACCCTGCCCGCACTCACCGCCAGCAGCTCGGGCACCTGCTCTCCCTGCCCCTCCGCATCCCTCCCTCCAGCTCAGCACGCTCCACCTGCCCTGCAGGAAACAGCGCCTTGGAATGTTTGACTGCTAAATAACATAATTTATTCTGAAATTTAAAAAAAATTTGACCGCTAAATAATAGCTTATTCTGAAATTTTATTTTTATACTTTTATTGGTGCATTATCGTCTCGCATCACATGGGGTTCATAGTGATAGTGACAAGCACGCAGCATTTTTTAATTTTTATATTTCTTTTTTATATACTTTTATTGGTGCATTATCGTCTCCCGTCCTGATGTGGTTCATAGTGATGGTGACGTACATGCACACAGCTTTCATTTTTATATTTCTCTTTATTTTTATATCTTTTTATTGGTGCATTATAGTTTCCTCACATGATGTAGTTCACGGTGATAGTGACGTACGTGCACACAGCATTTAAATGAATTATAGTAGGCAAAATTAGTATTGATTCCATGCTCGCGATTTCGGGGCTGCCAGCTGCCGGGTGAGCAGGCGGCCACGTGTTTCTCAGGAGTTAGACCTTGTAATGATCAGCTTTAGTGCTCTTGCTTTAGGGGCTTTGTTTTTTCCTATTGTAAAAGGATCTTGCGTTCCCACACCGGGAGTCGAACCCGGGCCGCCTGGGTGAAAACCAGGAATCCTAACCGCTAGACCATGTGGGAGACGACGTAAAGCGCTTGCAACCCGAGTAAATTGAAGCAGCTGCGTCTGTTTCCGCCTCCCGCACCCGGCCCCGCCCCGGCGTCGGCCGCCCTCTGCGCCTGCGCGGCCCTCTCTCCGAGCTCTTGCAGGCCTGCAGGGTTCCGCGTCCCGCCGCTGAGGTTCGGGGCGCTCGGGTCTCCCTGTCCCTCCCGGGCCTTCTGCGTGCTATGGGCGCCGGCCCCAGACCCTGGCCCTCAGCCGGCCGCCCCTTCTCAGGCCCTGCCCTGCAGGAGCCTGCGGCCTGGCCTCAGTTTCCAAAAATCTCCCATCAAAAAGTTCTGCAATGCGATTTGGGTAAAGAATGGTTTCAATAGCTCAAAATCAAAGAGACAAAGAACCAGCAAGCTAAGAACTTGGTTCCCAGGCCTTAGACCCCCCAGGTTTGACACCGAGGGTAACTTTCGATTAGATCAGCTCTTTTTTTTTTTTTCCTTTCTTTCCCCAATTACAGTTTAGGTATATGTCTTTTAAACTGAATTTTTAAAATTTAGTTCTAACTTTAAGAAGAAAAGCTGAATGGATGAAATCTTCACCTAGGGGCTCTCTGGGGACAAAAGGTCTTTGAGACTGCTAGTTTTAAGATGTTGTTTAGGGGTAGGCTTGTATTATTAAAACCAGAGCTAAGCAACCAAAACCACAAAGGAAAAACCCACCCATTGCAGTATGCTAACATGTCTTATATGACTTATATGACGGGAATAAAAAAAAGAAAAACCACTTGCTGGGAGGTAACACGTAGAACCAACCCATCCATGAGAAAAAGGTGGGTATTGCAGATAGATGGGAAACCACACATTGATTATAATGAAGTAAGCACGAAATAGAAAAGCGAGAATGTGGTGTGAGCGAGCAGGGCCTTTGTTGAGAGGAAGCCCGCGGCTGAAGCCCCAGGACACTCAGGCTCACAGGCTCACAGCCAGCACTGGCCACAAAGCCCAGGGGTGAAAACCTGGAGTGTAGATGAGGGTGTGCAGAAAACAAAGCTAGTAGACACTTGCAAAGCGTTATCAGCCAGGGAGGAAGTGTCAGGA
The DNA here is from genome assembly GCA_004027185.1 of Glis glis. Taxonomy (NCBI): domain Eukaryota; kingdom Metazoa; phylum Chordata; class Mammalia; order Rodentia; family Gliridae; genus Glis; species Glis glis. Next base: position 27,587 of record PVJS01014767.1, on the reverse strand, counting down.
TTCCCTACACATCCTTAGGAACGTGCATATTTAAAATTTTAAAAATTGTAAATTTTTATAAAACCGGCGTTCTAGAACTGCTTCTCATGAACTGAGCACGAGGAACATCACTGTGGAAGTATCAGACACGTGGAGGGCATCATAACACCACTGCATTGGAGGGGGCAAAAATCAAAGACAGTAGAGAGATTCAGAAATTCTGAATCTTTAAGAATTTCCAATGTCTACAAGATAAGAGAATTTCGAACACTTGGGGGATGCAATCACTATAAATCAGCTCAACAGCCAGCCACAGAGAATAAGAAAATGTTTGAAATACGTTTGATAAGAAAGGGTGACTGTTCTACCTAGACAAAGGAACCTACGCAGCCCAGAAGCACCCACAGGAAAAGGGCTGAGGATATAAATAGAAGGATCCTGGGAGAGGAGTTCTGATTGGTCAATAAATGGGGGCAAGAAAGGAGTTTAGCCTTGCTGGTACCATGGCAACACTATTTATTTATTTATTTATTTATTTGGTGGCACTAGGAATCAAACCCAGCTCCTACTCCCATGCAAGGCAAGTTTGTTGAGGGGTAGTCTTATGTGATTAAAACCAGAACGAAACAGCTAACACACTAACACCATGAAGGAAAAATCCACTCGCGGCCTATGATTGAGCAAGGGCTCTAACCACTAAACGGCACCCCTAGCCAGCAACAGGCTTTACAACATTGTTGAAATATCCCTGTTAGGGAGGAAGACAGCAAACTCAGACAGTGGAGACAAGGGCAACTCCCCTGGTGCCAGTGTGACCGGACCTACCAAAATGCGGAAGGTCTAGACTAATACAGAGATTTCAATTCAGCGTTGCCCATGGCCAGGAGCCCTGCGAGGCCACGGCCTAGGACTGCCGACGGCCTGCACTGGCGCACAGTGGGTACTTGGGAACTCGGGGCTTCTTCATTCTGCAGCACCCACACCAGCTGCACGGGGTGGCTGGCTTTCTCCCACCATGTCGTCCTGTTGTTGCTGGGACCCGTCTGCCCATTCAGGGTGTCTCCTTCCCACATCTTCCTCTCAGTGGCGGCTCCGAAGGGTGAGGAATTACTGTCGATGCCAGGCTGAGCCCTCTGGAAACGAGCGCTCTGTTTCCCTGCTCATCTACCTGGGAATGCAAAAGATTCCGATGGCCCAGGAGGAGGAGGGTCCAGAAGCCACAAAATGGAAAGAGAGTGGGTCCCTGAGTCACTGCGTGAAGCCGCTTGCCAACTACTGATGCACACACTGGGTTGTTCTAGCATCGAAGGGTGGTTTGTCAGGACTGCTCTGAGCGATACCAGAGGTTTCTGTAATAAGGGCAAGCACTACAGAAAGAGTGTCCACCGGATGATCTAGTGCCTCAGCAATGATTTTTTGGGGGGAGGGTCAAGGAGGGAAGGGAAGTATGGACGAAAGTGAAATAAAATAGGATGGAAGGCTTGAATATTTGGCTTCATTTTACAAAGCAGTATATCAGGATCCTCTTTAGTTTGGTAGTATTTAATTCAAATAATTATAAAAACGATAGTTAATATCTCACAGTTCTGTCTTTTATTAAATACTGGGTATGCTTTAATAATTTAGAATTTAGATTTAATATAGTTTTGGATTTGAAAGATAACTGGGGATTTCCAGTCTATTTTAATAATTTAGAATTTAGATTTAAGAAACATTTAGATGGAGATAACTGGGGATTTTTAAGGCCGAAACCTCAAAAATATCCAGGAGGTCAGCATGTCCTGCCCCAAATCATCCAACTAATAGATTTAGTGAAATATTTTTTAGGAAATCATCTCATATTGACCTCATAGTTAGGGTAATATTAGAATATGCTGAAATGAATGAAAAACGAGATAGCAGGTTTCTCATTGGTGGAATGGAAAATTCTATGACGAGGCACATTCTAAGTGCAAAATTATTAAGTTTTAATGTCTTTCTCTTAGTTGTAATTTGGCTGACATACTATTACGGATAGTTGATTGTTTATTGACCCAGGTAACTTGATTGTTAAAATAGAGAGCATAATGTGAATAGTGTGTACTGTGGTTTGAATATAGTTTGTGCTTCCCCCTACCCAAGACCCATTGAGTCTGAAGGTTTGGTCCCCCAGGACAGCACTGTTCGGACTGGTGGGACCTTGGATGGGGGGGGGGTGAGAGGTCCTGAAGTCATTGATTGGGGCATGCCTTGGGAGGCAGTTCTCCCATCACAAGGTTGTCTATAGATGAAAGACTGAGTTTGGCCCACCCAGTTCTCTCTGGTCCTGGGATCCAACATGCAGTAACGTGCTTGCTCCTGAAGTCTCTCCCACTATTGCTGCCCGCCATGATGTGATGTAGCCGAGAATGGAGCCACAGCCAGAGCCGTGTGTTGGCACCTGCTATTCTATGAGCTGAATACAGCTCTTGTATCAGGTACTTCATTATCGTGACAAAATCTGTATGATAAGCTCTCAGAGTGACCAATACAGTGTGTCTGGTTATAAATGTCTCCTGTCTTTTGAAGTCAGATATCCCTGGAATAAATCCTAATTCTGAGAGCTAACTAACTGTTAATTTTTGGAATTAAAAAAAAAAAAAAAAGCCGGGCATGGTGGCGCATGCTTGTAATCCCAGGACTTGAGAGGCTGAGCTGAGAAAAGAGGCTAGCAGGTTTGCGGCCAGCCTCAGCAACATAGTGCGACCCTCTGCAACTTAGTGAGACCCTGCTTCAAAATAAAAGAATAAAATTGGGCTGGGGGTGTAGCTCAGAGGTAGAATGCCCCTGGGTTCCATCCCCAATACCACAACAAACAAACAAACAAAAACTACTTAGTTGGGCATGGTGGCACACTCCTGTATTCTCAGTACTTGGGAGACTGAGATAGGAGGATCACAGGTGTGCAGCTAGCCTCAGCAACTTCAAAAATTAAAAAAATAAAATAGGGCTGAAGGTGTAGCTCAGAGGTAGAATGTCCCTGGGTTCAATCCCTAGTACCACCAAAAAAAAAAAAAAAGAAAAAGAAAAAAGAAAACCCACCAACTGCTGAACTTCTGAATATGAACCTCCCTCTATGATCATCGAGACCCCGAGAGGGCGTGGCGTTCTTGTGAGGGTGAGCTCCAGCGGCATGTACGAAACCAAGGGGGCGCTCACTCCATGTTGACTGTCAGTGAGTCCTGTCACCCCGGGGCCCCTGGTGGGTGGCGTTGGTGTGGTCGCCTGGCGTCTGCAGTTCTGGTTCTTGTGGCCGGTCACTTCATGTCACCTGCGTGTCACCCTTATTCCCCAGGTCATCCCCAGAACACTAAGGTGACTTGCTGAAGTATACAGAGCCAATGTTTGGCCACACCACTTAGAGAGCCCTCATGGATTTTGTCTGCACTTGGATGTGCATTCGTTCTCTTTGAACTTCTTTCCTTTATTGGAATTTGGCCATGCTTCTTTTTGTTATTTATTTTATAATTCTCTAAGGCCATGTGGTTTTCATCTTCTATATTTATAGTTATATATTCAACCCCCTAAAGAGAATGTGAACTCCTTAGGGTAAGAGCCATGTCTACACTGTTTCCCACCTTGTATATACAAGCATGGAACCTAGTCCTCAGTCCATGTACAACAAGTTTTTCATGGGCTTTTTGATGAGGAAAGATTATTGTGTTAGTCAGTTTTCCATCAATGGAGCAAATGTGGAGATAAACAAACTTAAAAAGAAGAAAGGTTTGCTTTGGCTCTTCGGTTTCAGTTCATAGTTGCTTGGGCCCGTGCCTTTAGGCCTGTGGCGAGGCAGCATGGTATGTAAGGGATGGATGGGAAAGAGGTTGCGCATCTCATGGTAGCCAGGAAGCAAAAGAGAAAGAAAGAGTAAGGACCGGGGTCCCAACATCCCCTTTAAGGGCACGCCTCCAGTGACCTAACTTCCTTCCATGAAGGTTCTAACACCTCCTAATAGTGCCCCAGGCTGATGACCAAGCCTTTACTACATGGGCCTTTGGGGAAATGCTTATCCAAACCATAGCAATTATGTTAGTAATTCTTTTGAAAAGTCCAGGCTTCTCAATTCTTGTTTCCAAAAAAAATGTGTCCAGCTGGGAGGGAAGATGGTAACCACCCTTACTCTTGCTTTAACAAATGCACAAAACAAACAAAAGAAGCATCTTTGGTTGTTCTCTAAATCAAGCAAAACATCTATTTAAAATGAATTTTGGGAGGTTGGGGGTGGAGCTCAGGTGTGAAGAGAGCATGCATGAAGCCTTGGGGTCAATCCCTAGCACCAAAAAATGAAGTAAAATAAAAATAAATAAAATGATTTTTCATGATATTAGGTTAGCCACATGAAATTTCCAATAATCCATTGGTGTTGACTTAATACAGTGGAAATTCCCTATCTTTTTTACAGTAACAGAATTCTGAGGGGAAAGAGGCATTTAAACGAGGGTTTGAATGGGTCCTCTCTCTAATGTGATTATGTTAGTCCAGTGTTCAGCACTTTTAGTGGTTATTAATCATATCATATCACCTTCAAATTTCTTAGCAATTCAAAAGGGTTGTTAACATCTGACTGGTGCCCACAGAGGTCGCCTCCTTTGTCTCTATTCTGAGTTCTTTGTGGCTTCTGAAAGTCTGGCCTACTTCTTGAAAACTACTTTCTTCCCCATAAGCAGGGTTATTTTTTACCTAAAACACCCCTTTCCTCAGACTATGAATGTCTCCTGCCCCATTGGTTTGAATCAGCCTTTTCTTCTCTGTGACCAAAGTATCTGATGAGCATAACATAGACGAAGAAAAGTTTATTTAGGGCTCGTGATTTCAGACGTTCTGAAGGCTTAGTCCATGGTCAGCCAACTCCAAGGCAGAAAAGGGGGTGGTAAGGCATGGTGAAGGCACACCACTCAGCTCGTGGAGGTGGAACACAGAGAGAGGAGCTGGGAGTGAGTGAGGGACAGGTACAGTCCCCAAGGCTGCGCCCCACGACCACCTCCTGCAGCAGTGCCCTGACTCAACCTGGCTGCATCACCAACACATGAGGTTTGGGGGACCATTTTAAATCAAGTTATAACAGGGCTCCACCTAAGGAACATGCGCTTACCTGTCAAAAATTACCTTGAATGTCACCTCCTTATAGAAATGCTCCAATATAAATAAAAAACAAGTAGTTAAAAAAAGAAAGAAATCCTCCTTGAACAGCCCTCTGCCTCATGGTGCCCCCAACCCCAGCTCTACTGGATTCTTCTCTCCATTCTGCCCCCAACTGTGCCTACACATGGTATGATTCATTTCCTTCCCTGTGACACTCACTTTTTTCAAATTGCTTGCTTGTGCCTTTTTTTTCTCTCTCTCTCCATAAACTCTAGTTTGGGGAAAGGAAAACAAAACAAAATAATCAGTCCCCAGTATCCGGAAAGCTGGCCTGGCATCGACAGCTTGACCATGTTCATCTCCTCTTCGATATAAACAAGTTCACAAACACCAGCCTCAGACAAGGTTACGCAGAGGCTGTGAAAAGTGAGACAAAAAAAGGCTCTATTATAATTTTGTCTCAAAACAGACTGAGATAAGGTCCCTGGGTCACTCACCAAACACCACATGGCTGTCTCTCTTGGTGAAAATGAGCGACTTCCAACTTCTTATCAGATACTGCCTTTATTCTCAATCTAGTCTGGTCTACCTTCCCCATGGAGAAGATTAATTGAGACCCTCAGTTACGGAACTGTCTCTGTTCTCTGATGGTGTCCAAAATAGAGTCATCTTTCACTTCCTTAACTCACCCGACCAGAGCTCAAACCGTTAGAATGTTTTTTTTCTAGCACTCTCTTGATGACATAGCACGGTGCCCTAGGGTGTGTGTCTTCCCTGGCTTGGTGTGCTTCTGGTGGTCTTTGACTGAAGGTCATTGACAGAGACAGGGGCTGCACTGAGACAGCGCTGAGACCTGCGCCGCCTCTCATGGCACCCATCTGGTCAGTGGTGTACGCACATCTAGACCGGTGCCCACCTGTGCAGGTGAGCGCTAAGTTCATGCTTACTTGAACTCCGGCATTTCATTGAAGACTTTGGGCTTCGGATTGATCTTGGTTTCCTACGCATTTGGTTCCTTGGGATTCTTTTTAGTTATGGGGTCAAATTTGTCTTGTTCTTTGGCAAAATTGTTTTCTAGCACATAATGCCTATTTGCCTAATGCCCTGTCTATCTGTGTGTCTTGTGTCTTGAAAAGTATTTCTCCGTGAGGAGAAATGTTCACAGGAAAACAATGGACCCGGGCCTGACAAGAAATCCATCATCCACCCAAATGTAGAAAAGTATTTCCTTTAGTTTTTATTTTCTCTGTGTGTGTGGGGGGGGGGATGACTGAAAACTGCTTTTATTTAATTTTGTCTGCTTGCAGGCAAGGGATCTTTTTCTCGCCCTCAGAGGGTGATGGTTGGATTTGCTGAGCCCCAGAGGCACACGTGTAGTAATTAGGAACATCCTGCTCTTTTTGTGGGGTCTCTCCAGTGGAAACACTACCTCCTCCAGACTGAGCAACTGAGGTCTTCACATTTTGTCACAGAAACTGTGGTGCATGTCCTCTTAACTAGTGTGATTTCACTCAGATCATTCAAATCCAAAGTGGCCATTTCAGAAGACTTTTAATATAGGAGAACTATTCTTTCGAGTGGCACTTTAGAGCAGAAAGAAAACAAAATTCCAACTGTTTAGTCATCTCTTTTCTTTGCTATAAAGAGGAGATATTTTATTTATTTATTTATTTATTATTTATTTGTTTATTTATTTACTTTTTGTTGTGATACTGCAGATTGAACCCAGGGGCATTCTGCACTGAGCTACCTCCCCAGTCCCCTTTTATTTTTTATTTTGAAACAGGGTGTCCCTAAATTGCTGAGGCTGGCCTCCAACCTGCAGTCCTCCTGTCTCAGCCTCCCAAGTACTGAGATGCCAGATGTATGCCATCTACTGGGCAGGAGTAGATTTTCAAATGCAATTTAGGACTCAAATTTGCCTCACTAACATCTTCTTTAGTTACATCTAATGAAAAATGGGAGACACTATCTAAGCAACAACTTTTAACAATATTAAGGATTAGTCATTGTTGACATTCCCAGAGACTTCTACTATTTTGTTGACAGTTGGAAGCCATAAATTGCAGATATGCTCATAAATACAAAATTGACCCCAAAATTACCTCAGTGCATGAATTTTAATATTTGACTGTACATTTGACAGAGACTTTAATACCCTCAATTTAAAAACTCTCGCTTACTTGTTTGAAATAGAGATTATTCTGCTCAACTTGGGAGGTATTTTCTCCTTGATTTTAATCTTTGGGGATTACTAAATGCGAGCTTTTTAATCAGATGGCGTGATAAAATTCTCAGGAACCCACATCATATCAACAATCAGCTAGATGACACTCTTTTACTTGAGAAATGTCAAAATCTTTTTTTTTTGATGCATATACACACTTCCTTTCCTCTCCTTACAGAAAGAAGTTACTTATTTTTCTGAAGATTGCTTCCTTTCTTTTTTTGTGTCTCTTTTCCCTTTCCCTAGAAACTTGATATTAACTGATCAAAAAAAAAAATCAGTTGTGTGCATACCAGCAACATTTAGTTCAGACAAACAGTCAAAGTCGTTTGAGAAGCAACGAAATAGTCATCACAACTAGGTTTCTCTTTGTGGACATGGAAAAGTCAATTTTCAGTAGTCTTTGTTACCATGGCAATGAGATAAGAGAAGGCTTCAATTTCAAAAGAAAACCTTGACACGATTCAGGCTTTAACAATTAGTTTACCATAAAAAAATAATCGTACACTATTTTGAATTGTTCAAGGCCAAGGTTAAATTTCTTTTTACAATTTAAACTTCCTACACTGGTTTTGTGAGTTGTTTCCACTATTTCTATAACTGCTGAAAATTAAAAGTGATAGGAATAAATTTGCATTGAGTTGAATACAATGATAATGTCGATGTTCCTTTTAGTAAATACTAGCTTTAGAATAGTATTGAATGAACAGGAAAGTTGTGACCGGGCTGTATAGTGTTCCCTAACACCACACATCTGGTCTTCCCAATTACCAATACCTCACAGTATGATGTACACATAGTACAGTTGTGTCACAATGAATGAGCTGATTTTGATATATGGTCATCAACTGATGTTCATACTTGATTTAGATTCCATCACAAGATTCTGACTACAACTGGAATAAGGACAAGTTTCTCTATTGGGTCTGTGACAGTTTCTCAGACTTGTTTTTAATGGCTTTGACAGGTTTTTTTTTTTTTTTTGTCGTTTTGTGTGTGTGTGGTACTGGGAATTGAACCCAGGGACATTCTACCTCCGAGCTACACCCCCAGCCCTTTTTATTTGTTTGTTTGGAAATCGGGTCTTGCTAGGTTGTTGAAAACCTTGCTACATTCCTGAGGCTGTCCTTGAACCTGCGATCCTCCTGTTTCAGCCTCCCTGGTACTGGCATGACAGGTGTGTGCGAGGTATGCATGATCCTCTGTCCTTGGGTGCAATGCCTAAGGTTAGAGCAACTGTCCCAGTGAGTGTAAGGAGGCAGAGAGAGATAGCAGTTCAGGAAGGTTTACAGTTCAGGAAGGCAAGAGAATGTGAATCACACCCCAGAGAGAGAGGGGCAGGCAGCGGGCTGGAGACCAGAATGTGCTGATACGATGAAGCTTTTTGTTAGGTAGAGGTGGGGCTTGTAGTGGTGGGGAAACCATGGAGTGGCAGGTGGCCATGCCTCTTTGGGTCTAGTGCTTCAGGTAACTGTTGCCCATTCTGGGGAAGCTGTAGGCCTGTGCTCTGTTTTACCTGAGGGCATGCACCTGTATACGTGGGTCATTTTGCCATTTCTGGCCCGTGGGCACAAGCATGGCCTGCATTATGGTGGGGAGCGAAGAGAAAGAGTGAGAACTTATGTCAGCTCATGGTGACAAGGCAGAGAGGAGTTGAAAGTTGCAGCAGCCAGTATAGGAAACCCTTTCCCAGCCATGGCCTCAGGAACCCTCCCCCAGCAATGAAGTCTTGCCTTGTCTAACCCATGAGAACTGGGGGACATTTTAAATCCAAACACTAACACCCTGTCAATGGAAAAAGCAAGGAAATGCATGTGTGTACTTATATTGCGCATGGGTCTATATCTGTAGATACTAATAGATCTATAAGTATTTCAATATTCTCCTTACATGAAGCTAGAGATGTTCATTCTGTTGTCTCTAAATCTAATCTATTATCTATGGATCATTCTAGCCTTCTACCCTTGCTTAGATTAAATCTCCCTCTTTAACAGGGAGAAATATGGTACACACCATCCACCACCCATTGACTCTTTCAGTTCCATATATGTGCATATAAATGTTTAAGATGTGTTAGCACCTGTCTTTCTAGAAAACAATATTACCATCTAGAGTACAGTCCTATGTACAACTAGTCTCGCCATTAGTCTCACAGTCTCTACTCATTTCCAAAATTACTCAGGTTGGCACTTTTATCCCCAACTCTCTTCAATGAGAGAGCACCATACATTGGTAACACAGTTATATTCTTTTGTTAGTTTACATTTCACCTGGAGACTCCAGACCTCCTAAATGATTTTTTCAAAATTTGCATATTGCCGGGTGTGGTGGTGCACGCTTGTAATCCCAGTACTTGGGAGGCAGAGACCGGAGGATCCGGGTTCACGGCCAGCCTCAGCTACTTAGTGAGGACTCCGCAACTTCGTGAGACCCGGTTTCAAAATAAAGTATAAAAAATAGGGCTGGAGATGTAGCTCGGAGGTAGAAAACCCCTGG
>PVJS01014767.1:0-17685 GCA_004027185.1 Glis glis | reverse complement strand
TAGAATGCCCCTGGGTTCAATCCCCAGTACTGCAAAAAAGTTTTTTTTGGCATACATTCAAGTTCTTTGTGTATAATATTCTATGCTCTTGTTTCAGGTAGCCACCATTGCAGTATCATACAGAACAGTTTCACAGACTCAAAGAATCCTCTTGCTTTAACTATTTTCCCTCCCCAAATATCCTATTTGTTTATTTTCTCTACAGATTTGTCTTTTCCTGGATGGCATAAAAATGGAAGCAGCTAATAGGTGCCTTTTCAGCCTGGTGTCTTTCACCTAGCAATGTGCACTGAAGAGCTACAAGTTTTCTGTGGCTAAATATTTCATTCCTTTTTAACCACTAAGTATATTGTTATAGTGTTATATTATCCACTCACTTATTGAAGGACATCTTTATCTAGTTTTTAGGAATTGTGGAGATAGCTGCTATAAATATTTGTGCGCAGGATTTTGTGTGGGCACACGTTTTTGAATTAGTTGGGTCAATACCTAGGTGTGCAATCCTCAAATCACACGATATGACTGTGTGTAGCTTTGTTAGAGAGTGGCACGCTGTCTTCTAAAGTGGCCGCACCGTTGTGAATTCCCACCAGCGATGAATGCAGGTTCTTCTTATTCTGTGTCCTTTCTAACAATTAATTTAGTCAGTGCCTTGGACTTTCTCCATTCTAATAGATGTGAAGTGGTTCATCATCATTTTAATTTGCATTTCCCTGATGACAAATGCTGCTGAACATTTTTTCATATGCTTATTTGCAACCTGTGTAGTTTCTTTGGATCCATTCTGATCCTTTGCTCATCAGTACCCAATGGTCTCTCTACTACAGCAAGAGAATACTCTTGTTTTCCTGATCATGCGTAATTCTGTTTGTTGTTTCTTACTCTGTTAGAGCCTGCAGCAGGTCAGTCCAGGGCCCACTCTACCTGACAATCAAATGACAAATGGTAGAAACTTTTGAAAACATGTAATTATAAAAATAAGTACCAATGGCTATAGTTTATATCTGGAATGTCTCCCCAAAGGCCCATGTGCTAAAAACTTGGTCCTCAGCTTGGTGCTATTGGAAGGTGGTGGGGACCTTGGAGAGGTGGGGCCTCGTGGGAGGTATTAGGTGATTGGAGGGGAGACTTCCAAGGGGTTTGTGGGATACAGGTCTTTTCTCTTTTCCCAGCCACCAAGAGGAGGGCAGCTTCCTTTCCCACTTGATTCTGCCGTCATGTATGACCCAACGCAAGGGCCAAGTGACCATGGCCTGCAACCTCTAACCCCGTGAACCCACATAGATACTTTCTCTTATTAAGTTTATCTCTTATCAAGTGTTTACTACAGTCACGGAAAGCTGACTAACACACTCCTATCCAGGAATACCTGGCTCAACCAACCGATTTGTTACAGTTCCTTCTGGTCTCCTCTCTCCTGTGGCATTATTTTTCTCTTTATGTATGTGTGTGTGTGTGTGTGTGTGTGTGTGTGTGTGTGTGTTGAACATTTGATTTATTTTTAACTTTTCCTTATCTTAAATCATGCTGAAATAAATCCCAGCCTTCATAAATCTTTGAACCGATTTCAGATGAAATCCTAGAATTAGAATTACCATGTGAGATTATTAAGAGCCTTTTAAAGGTTCTTTATTACACACCTCCCCGTTGCTTCTTCACAACATTGCTAACACGTCATTTCCCTTGGCGGGGGCTGAGAGCGCTCCTGGCTACACCCGCCATCCCCGAGCAAGGCCAGTGGCGTTCATCTCTGTCAGGCTGCCAGCACGCCGTGGTATCTGCGTGCGCGGAGATGTATTTAATTTACTAGCAAGTTTGAACCTTTCCTATTATGCTTGAAATCGGTTTCCTAGAATAGTTTTTGTAAAGTACTCATTTGTGGCCTCAGTGGTGATTCGTTTTGGTCTGAGTCACCGTCACAGCAGCTTCTTGAGCTGTCTCGGAAACATGTCCCTAATCACAAAGCAAGACCAGGGGAGGGGTGGCACGCAGAGCCCAGCTTGCAGGTCACCCAAACCCAGATTAGCACCGCAGCCACTCCGTGACGAGGCCCGCCATGACATGGGCTCCCTCTCCGGGTCTCTGCATCTTCATTTAGGAAACTGGGAGCATCACAGGTTTTTGTTTTGTTTTAGTAAGGATGACAGGAAATGACACACGTGACAAGCTTACCTCGTGTCCGGCTCTTTGCCCAGGATTGCTGGTAAATGTAACTACTGTGTCACTCTGTGCCTTACTGTGAGTGGGGATTGATTGTTTATAAGGAGCCATGTTTCATGGAGGGGATGGGGCTGCCGTTAGTCAAGGGAGCCCGAGGCAAATCTTGGCATAAAGGCCAGGCAGTGGAATACGCGTGGGTAGGCAACTTTTGTTTAAGGACCAATTTGGAAGAACGTAGTCTCTCTCCCTATAAAATGCTTCTTCCTTTCCTCCAAGAAAGTTTAGTTTGTGAGCATCTTCATTGCCAGTCCACGGTAGAGGAGCAGATCTACCCATATTCGTGATTTACTGCTTCTCAACACACTCTTAATGACCCAGCCGCAGAGGGATTGTCCAGCCTCACGAACTTCCAAGCGAAAATCACAACACAGGTGAGGGAAGGGACACGCTGGAGGTCAGCGTCAATGGGGAAGAACTTCTAGAAAAAACAGTTGATGATTTTTTTTGAGGTACTGGGGATTGAACCCAGGGGCATTCTACCTCCAAGCTACACCCCCGGCCCCTATTTTATTTTTATTAAAAACAGGGTCTCACTAGGTTGATGAGAGTCTCACTACTTGCTGAGGCTGTCCTGGAACCTGCGATCCTCCTGTCTCAGCCTCCCAAGTGCTAGGATTACAGGCATGTGCCACCACACCTGGCTCCAATTGATGATTTTAATGAAAAACTATAAGACTCAAGAGGGGATTCAAGGAGAGCACAAACATGACTTTCTCAAGTTTAAATTTTGTAAGCCAGCTCAAAAGATTTTATCATTTTGGAACAGAAGTATCAAAGGCATAGAAATAATGCAAGAAAAGATAATAGGAACTGAAAGTAATTTTAGGAAATGTAACAAGCAAATAATTAAGCAGTCCAAAGCGATAAAAACAAGCAGCATGAAGAGAGATAATTAAATAATGAAGGAAAAAAATTATCTGAGATTAAAGTCTTGAGTCTGCAGATTGGAAAGACTTACTGCTTAGTGAAGAGATTAATTTTTAAAAAACAGTGGAAAGATACCTTGACACACCTTTTTGAAATTCTGATATTTCAATTATAAAGAGAAATTTGCTTAGACTACATAATACTGGAATAAAAATGGCGTTACACTTCTTTTATCTGGCACTAGACATTAGTAACTGACATAACATCCTTAGTCGGGTCTGGTGGCACATGTCTATAATCACAGTTCTTGGGGGGCCGAGACAGGAGGATCATGGGTGTGAAGTCTCAACAACTTAGTGAGACCCTCAGCAATTTAGCAAGACCTTGTTTCAAAATAAAAAAGAAAAAGGGCTGGAGGTGTAGGTCCGAGGTAGAATGCCCATGTGTTAAACTGAGCGGTGGGTTCCGCCTCCTCCCCCTTATCTGCTCTGTGCACAGCCGGGCCATGAGATACCGTGGCATCCGTCTTTGCCGCGCGGATGACTGATTTTTGAAGTGTTCAAGTCCTAACGTTCATTGCTAGAATAAAACTTAAGTAAAACCCTCTACGTTGGCAAAAGACAACATTAACACAAAATGGAGCAAACACTATAAATAAAAGATAACCATGAAATAAATGACAGTTACAGGATTTGCTGACAGAAATCGCGTCTAAACTTTTGACTGTTCTATTGAAACTGTTTGAGAGCAGAGAAAAAGCAGAAAAACTTTCAAATTATTTAAATAAAACTTATAAAACACAGAATAAAAAAATAAGAAAACCACAGAGTAACCTAACATAAATATCGTTGTGAAACCTTCAGCAATGTATCCTAATTAATAAAATATTCCATTAGACAATATTAAAAGATTGACTAATATCTAATTTATTGAAAGGAAGTAAATGTAGTTCAATACTGGAAAATCTTTTATATAATTTTTAATACTATGCAATTTTATTAATATAATTGATATATTTAAATGTCATAGTTTCTGTAGATGCTGAAAAGATTTTTTTTTAAATTTTGACTTTTTTTGTGGTACTGGGGATTAAACCCAGGGGCATTCTGCCTCTGAGCCACATCCTCAGCCCTATTTTACTTTTTATTTTGAAACAGGATCTCACTAAGTTGCAGAGGGCCTTGCTAAGTTGCTGAAGCTGGCCTCGAACCTGTGATCCTCCTGTCTCATCTTCCCAAGTTCTATTAGGATTACAGGTGTGGGCCACTATATCTGGCTTGACATTTATTTTTAATCAATAAAATAAAAGATTCTTACTTGTGTCTTCCCCTTTTTAATTTATTTTCCTAAAGTTTTTGTTTGTTCATTTGTTTTGTTTTGTTTTGTTATTGGTGATTTCGTGGACTATTTGTTTGGTGCCGCTGATTAGATGAAACTTTTGTGTATGGGTTTACTTCATTGAATTAAATTGTTCTTCTCTTCATTTTTTTTCTTCTAATTTCTTTGGGTTTATTGTGTTGCTTTTTCTCCTGGATTCTTGAGTGGAAAGCTTTATTTTATTTTATTTTTTGCAGTGCTGGGGATTGAACCCAGAGGCATTCTACCTCCGAGATACACCCCCAGCCCTATTTTTATTCTTTATTTTGAAACAGGGTCTCACTAAGTTGTGGAGGGCCTCACTACTAAGTAGCTGAGGCTGGCCATGAACCCGGATTCTCTGGTCTCAGCCTCCCAAATACTGAGATTACAAGTGTGTGCCACCACACCCGGCATTGATTTATTTTTAATCTCTCTTTGAATCTAATCAACTCATCTAAGGATACTTGTTCTGAAAGTCTCTTTCGGCCTCCCATCATCCCCTGGGGATGGAGATACAGTGCTCCTAGTTATTATTTGGTTACAGTTGGCTTGCAGTTCCTGTTTTTATTTGATTTCATCTTTAAAAGGACTGCAAATGTTTGGCTTCTTTACTGTTTTCTGATTTTATTGCTTCATGGAAATGAATGAGGTGTGGATGACAGAAACCTCTGCAACTTTGACAGATACCTTTGTGTTTCAGGATAGGGTTAGTTTGTTTTGAAAATTATGCATGTGTCTGAAAAGCAAGCATTTTCTCTCATAAACGAATATACTCTTGTAGATTGTGAGCTCAAAGTCTCCCCACCCTTAATTATTCGACTTGCTTGCCCTGTCCCTCTTTAAGACTGCTTTAAGTACACCACCATGCAGAATTGGTAGTCCTCTAGTTCAAAGCTACAGGGCTTTCCTACCAACATCTGCCCGTGCATCCCTAAATGGCGCATGGTAAAATGTTTTACTATTTTTGGAAATTGTTGAGATGGGAACACATAGTATTTATTCTTCTGTGACTTGCTTAGTTTGCTCACCATTATATTTCTTTCTTTTTTTTGCGCTACTGGGGATTGAACCCAGGGGCATTCTACCTCTGGGCTACACCCCCAGCCCTATTTTTTATTCTTTATTTTGAAGTAGGGTCTCACTAAGTTGCTGAGGGCCTCACTAAGTAGCTGAGGCTGGCCGCGAACCCGGATCTTCCTGTCTCAGCCTCCCAAGTACTGGGATTACAAGCATGCACCACCACACCTGGCTCTCCATTATATTTCTGAGATTGATCCGTCTGGGACTTCTTAGGGATAAATTCCCCTTGGGACTTTGGAGACACAGGAGGAGTGTGGGGTCCGGGCACCAGCTGGAGGTGGCTTTGCTGCTCACCTGCCGTCCCCGCACACAGCCCTGGGGTCCCAGCGTCCATGGGGCAGCCCCTGGTGTCTGGCTGTCTAATGCTACTTCCCCCAAATGCGGTTATGTCCAGGAAGGACCACGTGTAGAGCCACCTTCCAGGCTCGTCCCTGCCTTCACTTCTTCTCTGGCCTTTACTTCTTTATTACCTTGCTCACTCACTTAAAAAATATTTCACTCTTTCTACCATTTGGGGGAAGGGGGTACTGGGGAATGAACCCAGTCTACCTCTAAGCTACAAATCCCAGCCCTTTTTATTTCAAAACAGGGTCTTGGTAAGTTGCTGAGGCTGGCCTCGAACCTACGATTCTCCTACCTCAGCCTCCCAAGGACTGGGGTTACAGGCATGCGCCACACCACACCCAGCTAACTGTTCTACCATTTTAACTGTTTCCAGTAGGAGACGCATCTCAGGGTTGTGGGACTGGAGCCTGGGGAGGGTCGGGAAGTGTTTGGTAACAGGAACTATCACAAGGTCATCTCGCAGCACCAGGACAGTTAACCTCTTACCCAAGAACACTTGCCGAACACAGGGGTTTGCAAGCGCCATCCAGGGAAACAGCCTGCTGGCTTTAAAACTAGTTGACCTACACACTGCGGCCCTTTGACCATCGGAGCTGCCCCGCACTGGGACAAGGTCACGAAGGCCGGGGACTTTCTTTCCAAACACCTCACGTAGCTTTGCTCTTCCCCCATCAAAGACCTGGCTTTTCCTTTGGAAATGCCGAGGGCCCCCCCAGCCTGTGCCTGCATGTCCCACATTGTAGCCCGATCCTTTGTTATTTCCCCCAAAGGAAACCTTTAAAAAAAAGTTTCCAATCAGACCTTCTGACATACAGATTCATCTCTGTACTTCTGTTTGACACAGTTACAAAAGGAAGTCAATTAACACCTCATTTTTGTTTAGTTAAAAATATATTCAAGAAATTTTAGGAAACAGAATAATAGAAGTCATTAAAATCACAAATACCCCAGCACCAGAAGCATCCTTTGGTGTCAGGTAGATAGTGCTCTTCCATGACTCCCCCCCTCCCCTTTGATTTTTAAACAGAACTTTTAGAGCTCTAGTGTTGCCGTAACGTTGGCTTAAAAAAATAAGCACTATTTCATGACCATTTTCTGGATTACTGGATTTCATCCTGTACAATGATTTTCAGTGTGCACTGTGGCCGGGCGCAGGCTTCTGTGCTGTTCACAGACCGCCCCAGAGAGGCTGCCTCCGGCCTCCACGCTCGCCACCCGAGCCTCCCTGCCCCTGGCCTCCAGCCTGGCCAGCACCTGGCTTCCTCCAGAGCCTCCACGTGCGTGTCCTCAGGCTCCCTGATGAAACGGCTTCCCCATCACCTGCCGCCGCCCCAAGGCACCCTCGTCTGCTCTCCTGGCAGGCCTTCATGCCAGTCCCACCGCCCAGTCCCTGCTGGCGAGCTTACAGAGAGAGAGATACTCAGTCCACTTTCTCCACCGCAGGATCCTTCGCACCTGAGAGGCCTGGCCCCTCTGAGGCCCTCCTCACGGGCTTGTGGACTTGGCTTGAGGATCACCCTGGCCGCCTTTTATCTATTCTTACCCCGGAATCTATACATGGGAGGAGGCACCACAAAGATCTAAAGAATGGACTTCTCTCCATTTCTAAAAACTTAGCAGCCTAAAACACAGAATGAGCTTACACAACCATGAGGAGGCACGCAGGACCTGCCCCTTCTCTGCATCCTGCCCTGTCTCCTCCCTCCCCTCTTCCCTTCCCCCACTTCCCCCAGACCTGTCCCTCCTCTCCACAGCTAAAAGAGGTAACTGTGGAGAAACACAGTTCATCTTCTCTTGAAACCAAACCCACCAGCCCCCGGCTTTATCAATATTGCTACGGAATTACTGACTTCTGAAACATGTCTTTTGAAATTGCTTTCCCCCAAACACACCTCTTGCCCAATGTCACGGCGAGTACTTATCATTTCTTAAAGGGTTTATTTATTTGTCGTCCACTATTAGCTTCGTCCATTTTTCTAAGGTGGCATTTATTCGCATTATTGATTTTTCTGACTTTTGAGAAGTCGGTAAGGAGTTTCCCCAGCTTTTTAATTGGGGGATTTCTCCAAAACTGGTACATGTAGATCCTGTTCATGCATTTACGATACAATGAAGCTACAGGTCATTTCTACGTTTCCTGTCGGGTGTTCAGGTCGGGTCTGTTTTCCCATCATTTGAAGTCATGCTGCCATGGGCATTCTTGCACGTCTCCCTCTAAATTCATTATTATTATTATCATCATTATTATTACTATTATTATTTGGTACTGAGGATTGAACCCAGGGACATTCTCCCTCCTAGCTCTACTCCCACAGCCCTTTTTATTTTGAAACAAGTTCTTGCTACATTGCTGAGGCTGACCTCGAACCTGCGATCCTCCCGTCTCAACTTCCCATGTGCTGGGGTTGCAGGTGTGCGCCACCTCGCCCATCTGTCATGTCTCCCTCCGTACCTGTGCCATGTATCTCAAGGAAGGTGTCTTAGAAGGGGAGCAGTTAGACTGTCAGCTGCACAGACCTTCAACCTCGTTGCAAACTCTCCCCAGCCTCCCGCACACCTGCGAATGCCTTGTTCTTATCAACTCTTGTGTTATGAGGTTCGTGCAGATATTTTCCAGAAGAGTCTTATATCAAATCTAATTTTTCTTATGCTTTTAAGTGTACCAGGAATTAGCTACTAAAGCATTACTTTGAGAGCTGCTCTGGATATAGTTTAGTGTTTCCTATAACAATGAAATATAGCTTTATTTTTCTCTCTAGGATGAGCCATTGGGCTGAGCAACATTTACTGAATAACCCTTCCATTTTCTGCTGAAATTATTCCTTATAACTACCTATATACAATGGGGTTAGAGACAGTACTTTTACTTAGTGCTAAATCTACTTCTGTGCTGAGTAATACCTTTGTGCTTGTAGCTTTATAATGAACTTGAATGTACATGCAAGTTATGTATCATTTTTCTCCTTCAATTTTTGATTTTATATTGTCCAGTAAACTTTAGAATCATTTTGTCAAGTTAAAAACTCCATATGACATTGCAGATATTTTAATTCAGTCGATCATTTATCTTAATCTTGTTCATGGAAAAAAATTGACATTTTTCTAATCGTATAAATAAACCCTGTCAGTACTCTTCTCTTTGGCTTCTGTTCTGATGACATACCCATTTTTAAACTTTGGTCATGAAAATATATTAAAATATTCATCTTAATTTTCTCATATCATTTTACTTTTATAACATCTCTTGAAAAAATTGAAGCTTGTATTTTTATCTAGGGCTTGTTACAAGGATGACAGAATCATTCACATTTTAAAATTATTTTAATACAATGAATTATGATTTGAGGCTTCACCTATTTTTTTTTCTTCTTCACCGATTTGTAAAGCTCCTTACCATGTGGGAAATTCTTCTGTTTCTTGGGCTGGAATCTGTGCTCTTGGATCCCAGCACATTTCTTTTTTTCTTTTTGCTACTGTAATTACTATTGCCTTATGAAACTTTTCTCCCTCATGCTGGGGATTGTAGTCAGCTCGTGGTACCTGCATTCAACACCTGAGCGATACTCACTACTATTCTAAATTTTTTTCTTTTTTGGTGCTGTCAGAAAAGCCTTTCTAAGGCTTAGATGGTAATTTTTAAACCTCTTTTGACCATTCTGCAGCCATTTTGATTTTTAATGTCATCTGTCCACACAAAACAATTATGGGGGAGGAGATGATGAGACAATTGTGAAGATGTAAACATTAGATATTTGATAGGATTAAGTATTTTTGTTAAGTTTTTGGGTGCAATAGGCATTTTGGTTACATTTTGTTTTCCAGAAATCCTTATCTTTTAGAGACACATACTCAGTATTTATAGACACACTGATTGGATGTTGGAGATTTGCTTCAGATACTGTTGAGTGGCGTGGAGAACTGTTGTGTCTGGTTCGTTCCGTTTGTCTGCTGGTGTGACAGAAAGACCAAGAGCCAGGGCGTGGGGCGTGGAGGTGAGAGCACTGTTGAAGCAGTGAGCTGTGGGATTGACGTCTGCAGGTGGGAGGTGGAGAGAGGACAGGGACTGAACTCTGAGCTCTGGAGGGGGCGTAGGGACTGGCTGGCCCAGGCCGCCAGGAGAAGGGAGGCTGCGGCCCCTCGGCATGCTCATGGTTATTAAAGGTGGATGATTTCAGGACTCAGTGCTCAGGGTGACCGTGAAGGAAAGCGGCTCCTGGATATTAAGGGCATGATGAGCTAAGTACCTGAAAACAAACTTTTTCCAGGATTCCAGAAGCTTCCAATGTCCTCGAGCCTCTTCTAGTGAGGCGGCAGCCCACTCCCACAGAGATTCTGGCAGCGTCTTCTGTATGGAGCAGGGAGAGCCTTCGCAAGGCAGAAACAGAACCACCTCGCGCGGCCACATGGAACGGAAGCCCAAGCGAGACAGAAACCCGGGAGGAGGGAGTGTGGCTCCTCAGAGGCGGAGGCCAAGCACCGCCCGCCTTCGATCTCCAATCTGCATCCGGAGGACAGAGGCTGCTGTGTGCTGGGTTTGAAATTATAAGTCGAATAAAAGGGGCAAGACTTAAATGTAAATAAAGGCACTCTTATTTTAAGAAAGAGATCAGCAGTCCAACTAAGGATGGATGACTTAAGGCAAAGGTTCCCAAACTTATTTGACGTACTACCCCCTTTTCAGGAGAAAAAAATTACTCAGAGCCCCTCATCCCCGGGCAGTCTGTTGCCCTTCCTTCCTTCCTTCCTTCCTTCCTTCCTTCCTTCCTTCCTTCCTTCCTTCTTTCCTTCCTTCCTTCTTTCCTTCTTCCCTCCCTCCCTCCCTTCCTCTTTCTTTTTCTTTTTCTTTTTCTCCTTCTTCTTCTTCTTCTTTTTCTCCTTCTCCTTCTCCTCCTCCTCCTCCTCCTCCTCCTCCTCCTCCTTCTTCTTCTTCTTCTTCTCTCCTCCTCCTCCTCCTCCTCCTCCTCCTCTTCCTCCTCCTCCTCTTCTTTTTAATACGATTCTAGGGATTGAACCCAGGGGCATTCTCCCTCTGAGCTATACCCCAGTCCTATTTTATTTTTTTATTTTGAAACAGGGTCTAGCTAAATTACTGAGGTTGGCCTCAAACCTGTGATCCTCCTGTCTCAGCCTCCCAAGTACTGAGATTACAGGTGTGCACCCAACCTGCCTTCTCTAAGCAAGGTGTGTGAGTGAACACAGGAGCCCAGGAATCAGTTATAATCAGGTAGCAGAGGTGGTGCAGGTGGAAACTTGGCTGGAAAGAAGTGGCATTTTAGAAAAGATAAGACTAACGCATTGTTTTTATTTCGTTGTTTGTTTTGTTTTGAGATGGAGTCTTCCTATGTTGCCCAGACTGGTCTTAGATGCCAGGGTTCAAGCGATCCTCCTGCCTCAGCCTTCCAAATATCTGGGACTATAGATGCATACCACCACAGCTGGTTTAATGCATTTTTGATCAATAAGAATGAATCTTGGAATGGATGTAAAAATGGACAGTATGATATGGCAAAAGGAAAGTGGAAGATGGATTGAAAAAGGCCCAATGTGCACCCGAGGGAATATCAACAACCCTGGGAACATTCCATGAACCTCAAACAGGATAAAGATTCGCGTATGTACATGTGGGAGACGTGTCTACACAGCAAATTTCCCACCCGAGCGGTGCAGTAGAAATCAGGATCCTGGGAGGCCCCAGGTTCCTCATGAACGGATCTCGCCACCATGCCTGGCTGCCAAGGCCTGGGGCCCTTTCCAAGCCATAAAATTATAGGTGTGAAATACATTTGAGCTATTTTCTCCAAAACATATCACCAAAATCACAAGAGGATGCAGCAGATGACTTCCGCCCATTGAAACGGTTGAAACAAAAGTGATAAAAATAAATTCATGCTTAAAAATACCCCAGGAGTGGTAGGGCAACAGGCTATCATTACCAGGAATCTGGCCTGCAATTATAGACTCCCAAAAGGTTGCAAATTGCCAACTTCTCCGGCAGTTTCGCATTTTATCCCCATTAATTCTACTTGCAGAAGGGAAGACTTACCAGAGAAGCTCCCGTGGAGCCACCAGGTGCCGGCCCGCGTGAGAGAGCCGCTCATTTCAGTACTCACCCCGTCCTGAGTTCTTGCTTTTTCTTATTTTGAAATTCATTCGTTTCAACAGAAGCACCAAGGAAGTTGTTTTATGTGTCGCACATTAGCTTCATACTCCATGGCTGGGGACTGTCAGGTGTACTCGTATCCTCGGTGTTACTGACTCCATGAAGAACCTCTACAATACACAGAAAATGTCACATGTAACACTCTAAGTACAGGGCATGGAGGGTTGGCTGAGCACAACTTGGTTTTCTGGTTTGGTTTTTAGATGCCATCTTTGTGTGCATCTTCTTTTTGTCCTATTTAGGAAAGAGAGAGAGAGAGAGAAGGAGATTCAAATCTAGGGGAATGCCCCTTACCTCCTCTCTCTCTCCCTGTCTTCCTTCCTTTCTTCCTTCCTTCCTTCCTTCCTTCCTTCCTTCCTTCCTTCCTTCTTCCTTCCTTCCTTCCTTCCTTCCTTCCTTCCTCTCTCCCTGTCTTCCTTCCTTCCTTTCTTTTAAAAAGTTTTTGTAATTATGGTAAAATACAGGTAATATAAAACTTACCATTTTAACCATTTTTAAGTGTACAGTTTAAAGGTATTAAGTACATTTACATAATTATGCAACAACCACCATCTTCAGGGCTCTTTTCAACCCTGTACCCACTAAACAACTCTCCATTCTCCCCTTCTGCAGACCCTGCAAACCACCATTCCAATTTCTGCCTCTATAAATTTGACTACTTGTTTGTATCTCATATAAATTCACTCATAAAATATTTGTTCTTCTGTGACTGTCTCATTTCACATAACATAACATCCTCAAGGTCCATCCATGTTGTAATGTGTTTCAGAGTTTCCTTCCTTTTTAAGGCTGAATGATATTCCATTGAATGGATATACCACATTTTGTTCATCCATCAATCCATCCATCCATGGATGGACATTGAGGCCCTTTCCATCTTTGGGCTACTTCTGTACATAATGCTGCTATCAGCATGGGTGTACAAATGCACGAGCAAGTCCCTGCTTTCATGTTTGGGTATATATACCAGAAGTGGAATTTCTGGATCATATGGTAATATCACATTTAATTGTTGGAGGCACTGCCACCATATTGTTTTCCAGAGTGGTGGCACCATGGTCCCATCCACAATGCTCAGGGGTTCCAGTGTCTCCACATTCTTGCCAACATTTGTTGTTGTTTGTTTTTGATGCTAGTCAACCTAATGGTACCAGGTGACAGATCATTAAGGTTTTCATGTGTATTTCCCTAATAAGTAGTGATGCTGAGCATTTATTTATTTGTTTTGGTACTGGGGATTGAACCCAGGGGAGTTCTACCTCTGAGCCATACCCCCAGCCCTATTTAATTTTTTACTTTGAAACAGGATCTCACTATGTTGTCGAGGCTGTCCTCGAACCTGCGATCCTTCTCCTGTCCCAGCCTCCCATGTACTGGATTACAAGCACGTGCCACCACGCCGAGCTCTGAGCATCTCTTTATATACTAATTGGCCATTTATGCCCTTTGGATGAATGTCTATTATGTTTGATACGTTTTTATGTGTTCAATAAATATTATCATGAGAGAGTTTGTTCAGTGAGGCAAAAATAAGATAGAGGTTTAGGTAGAAAGAGTGGAAATGCAGTGCGGCGCGACACTGAATGAGAGTTGAAACAAGTCATTTAAAGCTTCTAGCTTAGTGCAGCTCCTGGACGACAGGATCATAGAACGGGACTTGGCTTAGGAGCGCGCCCCGCACACTGGCCGCTGTGAGAATCCTCGTAAGTTAAAACGCTCGACCTAGAGGCTTAGTGCCAGCGTCAGTGGACACACTAAAAGGAAACCCAGCAAAGGCGCAAATGTGTTGAGCGTTAAATATTTCAGAAGAGGCTGGACGGAAACGTCTCTGCCCAGCACTGGCCACTCTGTCTGGTTTGGAGATAGGGACAACTTCCAGCTGGCAAAGGGAGCTTTTCAAACGGCGCTCTTGGTTGGAACGGAAACTGAACACGGGAGATTTAGCAGGCAGACAGGATGCCACCTGAAGCCCCGTTTCAACAGATTGGTTATAAAAGGTTCCCACCAGTGCAGAGCAGGCAGGGACCCCTGGGAACCCGTGACCTTGCACATTTTGAATCTTCGGTATGAAGCCTTCATGCATCTTTGCAAGACCTATGCCTGAGCTTTCATTTTTCATTCATTCTGGCCGTCAGTTTTGCTGTGTGTATAGGGATGAAATTGATTTCCGGGACCAGATCTCTGATACGTGATGCCGTTGTACCCTCATGAGGTAGGAAGCGCCTTAAGACACCCAAACCTCAGCTCTCTCCAGGAGCACAACTCACTTCAAGGGTCACTGTGGGGATAACCTGACCGAAACATGGAGCTGAGTAACGAGAGGACTCGCTGGGACAGCTCTGATGTGGGAACCGTCCATGTGGGTCACAGAGGAGACAGGCCAGGCCATGCGGAGTCACGTGCCCTAGAGCAGGGTCTCTGCTTCTTGTCCCTTGTTCTCACTTTAACTTCTCCTAAATTAAAACACCAGGATGCATAATTGTCTGGCCTGTTTAATCATAATTTGTTAACATCATCCGCAGTGTTAGGAGAAGGTCATTTGGGTAGGTTTTATTTTATTGCATTTTCAACTTTGTTTTAAAGTAAACTTGTGTTTAGTTTATTTCTTTTGTTTCACATACCTTCTACCAGAGTGTCCATGCTGTGTTTTTTCCCTTGGTGTGGGATTCCGCGTGATATATAATGGGGAGTAAGTACATGGTTGGCTGAGGGCAGGATGTGGGGTGTCACACTGTGAACCCAGAGAAGAGACAGATGGCGCCAGCTAGCCCGTGTGGTCCTGTTCACCTGGCTGACCCCCGTGGCTGCTGGGATCTGTGGGGGTCATGCCTGTGCTCTCTGCACTGCTTGTGTGACGGGCCACCATAAGGGAACAGCTACACTTTCTGTATTTTGGACACAGGACAGCCCTTAGTGTTGGCTCTGTGGCTGCTACTCTTGTTGAGTTAAATTCCATCTGATGGACCAATTAATGCCACCTCATGGAGGAGAACCATGAGTTCATCTGTACATCACCACCTCGAGTCTATTTTCATAAAAGTAATCAGATTCTGGTGAAATTACCATCCACAGAGTGACTGAGTCCCCTGTGCTTAAGCCCGAGGAAAGCCCGAGATGGCACAAAGTATTTTGGGGGGGTGGGGGTACTGGGGATTGAACCCAGGGGAATTCCGCCTCTGAGCCACACCCTCCCATCCCTATTTTATTTTTTATTTTGAGTCAGGGCATCAGTAAGTTGCAGAGGGCCTTGCTAAGTTGCTGAGGCTGGCCAGGAACCCATAATCCTCCTGTCTCAGCCTCCCAAGTACTAGGATCATAAGCTTGCTCCCCCACACCTACTAGACAGCACAAATTATGTTTCAAGGGGCAGTGGCCCTGACACACGCAGGCACTGGAAGCTCAGAGGGCGTCTGCCACCTGCCCGCCCAGTGCCAGACACTTGGCACACACTGTTTTATTTATTCCCCACCTGGCCCTGTGAGACATCCTCTTCTGCAGAGGGTAGAAAGCTGGAGCCCACCTTCCCCACCCTACACTGCAGCAAGAACACTGAATAGGATTTATTCTTCCAACCAGAAGTCCGGGTGCAAATTTGGGGGACAGAGAGGATGTGGATGCCGCCCTTCAGGTCGAGGTGCCGGCAGGCATGGTCCTCAAGACAGCGGGTTTGCCAACACCAGTGCTCCGACGGCCTGTCCCTTGTGGATGCTGCAAGGCAGGGCTGGGGCATCCATCTGGCCTGTGTTTTGCTTCCCCGTGGATCAGCAGGTGCTGCACAGCTGCACCTCCGTGCAGGGGCTTCCTGCTCCAGCATCACAGCAAACACCACGCTTCCTGAAGGCACTAGCTCCCCCAGGGGCCGGTTCCTCAGTTCTGGGCATCAATCCCAGCCACTCTGTCTCTGCCAACAACTCTTCTTCCCCCCTCCTCCCTCCCCGAACGTGCTAGGGAAACCGGTAGTAATACATCTATGTATTACCAAAGCATTATTTGAACTGTTTCCTTCCTCGATCCCCATTTTTCTCCTCGACACCTCCAACCCTCAGTCCCCTTCCACTCTTCCACTGGTCTCTCTCCTCATTTATCCAAAGGTCCTTATGTTTCCTGTTTCTCTAGCTTCCCCATAGGAGAGAAAAGAACACAACCCTTGATTTTCTGAGATTGGCTGATTTCACTTAGGGTAACATTCTTCGGTTCCACCCGTTCCCCTGCAAATGACATAATATCATTCTTCTTTATGGCTGAGTAAAATCCTGTTGTGTTTCTACACCACATTTTCTTTACCCATTCATTTACAGATGGACACCTGGGTTGGTTCCATAATTCCACTATTGTGAATTGTGCAGCTCTAGACGTGGGTGTACATGTCTTGCTCTAGTATTTTAACTTTAGTTCTTTTGGAAAGATGCCAAGGAGCAGTTTAGCTGGGTCATATGCTGGTTATAGTTCTAGTCTTTTGAAGAACCGCCATACTGATCTCCATAGTGGCTTGTACCAATTTACAACCTGCCAACGATTCTATAAGCAGTCAATTCTCTGCCTGGAATTCCTTCCTGCTTTAGAGAGTGAAGATAATTGTTCCCCCTGCAACCAATCTGACTGATAAGGGTTCAACACTCCAACATATAGGGACAGGTAGAAACTTCCTCAACAAGATATCCAAAGCACAGGAAATTAAAACCAGAATTAATTAGTGGGATAGCATTAAACTACAAAGCTTCTGCTCATCAAAGGAAACCATCAAGAGCCTAAAGATAAAGCCTACAGAATGGGAGAAGATCTTTGCAAGCTATCCCTCTGGAGGTCTAATATCTAGGATATATAAAGAACTTAAAAGGCTTTACACTAAGAAAACAAATAATCCGATCAAGAAGTGGGCAACTGAAATGAATAGACACTCCACAAAAGAAGAGATACAAATGGCCAATAAATACATGAAAAAATATTCAACATCATTAGCAATCAGGGAGATGCAAATCAAAACTACTCTAAGATTTCATCTAACCCCAATTAGAATGGCAAGCATTAAGAAATCAAACAACAACAAATGTTGGCGAGGATGTGGGGAAATCGGGACTCTTCTACACTGTTGGTGGGATTGCAAACTAGTTCAACCACTATGGAGATCAGTGTGTGGATTTCTCATAAAACAGGGAATGGATCCACCATATGATATGGCTATACCACTACTGGGTATCATACCAAAGGGATTGAAACCAGAAAACTACAGTGATACATGCATACCCATGTTCATAGCAGCAAAATTCACAGTGGCCAAATTATGGAACCAACCTAGATGTCCATCAACAGATGAATGGATTACAAAATTGTGGATAATACACACAATGGAATTCTACTCAGTAATAAAGAAGAACAAAATAACATCATTTTCAAGAAAATGGAAGGATCTGGAGAACATTATGTTAAGCGAGATCAGTCAATCCCAAAAGAAGGGACATATGTTTTCATTAATATGTGCAACCTAGGGAGTAGTGGGGACAAACAAGGGACTCCGGTTGATAATGGAGAACCCTCAGTGGTGCAAGGGAAGTGGTACAAGGGAAAGGGAAGGGCAAGAAAGAAGCGAATCAGTGGAATTACTATCATAAACAATATGTACATGTGAAAATATACCAATATCATTCTTGGTACTT
>PVJS01014766.1:0-39879 GCA_004027185.1 Glis glis | reverse complement strand
TGAGGGTTCTCCATTGTCATTGGAGACCCTTTTGTGTCCCCACTACTCCCTATATTGTGCATATTAGTGAAAACATATGACCCTTCATTTTGTGTGATTGGCTAATCTCGCTTAACATAATGCTCTCCAGATCTTTCCATTTTCTTGCAAATGCTGTTATTTTGTTCTTCTTTATTGCTGAGTAGAATTCCATTGTGTGCAGCACGGGGTTATTTAAAGAAAGCATCTTCAGAGAAATGGTGCAGCCACTATTCGAATTGAAAGGAGCTAGAGAAATAAGAGATGAGTAATTTGAGTTGGGATATAGCAAAGACTTTAAAATGTTTGTAAAATACCTAAAATAGTAAACTTAAGAGATTGCAGAAAAGGAAAAATAAAATTGGTAGATAGGTAGGACCTGGACATGTTCACTTGCTAAAAGGAAAAAATAAGTAAGACATAAAATGTCATTGAGAAAGAGGAGAGAAAAAAAGCAGAAAAAAGATTAAGGTAGCCTGTAAAGAGTGAAGATTTCTCATGTTCCATCCATTTTCCTGCAAATGACATAATTTTGTGAATATTATGCTAAGCGAGATTAGCCAGTCTCAAAAAGAAAATAGCTATAGGTCTTCTCTCATATGTGGGAGATAAAGAGAAATTGGAAAAACAAGCCAAGATTCCAATGGAGTGATGGAGGGGATTTAGGAGAGGGAGAAGGGGAGATAGAGATGTTAAGAATATAACAGTTGAAACAATGCAATGTGCGTATATTAAACTACCAATGCCAATCTCAAAGACATGTACAGGGAATGGAGGGAGGGGCTGGGACACGGAGGGAAGTTCTCCATGAACCATTCAAAGCAAAAAAGAGTGAAGAATTCATTCAGGAGGAATAAAAAGGATAAGAAAGATATTTTGTAAAGATGAAAACAGAACATGTTTCAGATGAGCTTAACTTACTGTGAGAGGCCAAAGATGGATAAGAACAGGGCGACTGCATAGCACAGGATTCTTCTGGTGAAAGCCTGCTCTGTTGTAATAGAAACATCATTTCCTTCAGAAACACAAAGATGTCTTGCATCTTGCTTCAGCCACCTTGTGAGTATAACTGGGTGTCCAACTTATCTTCATTTTAATTTTCACTGAAAGTAGTTTGTATAGTATACAACTCTTTAGGCACCACAGGTGTGGTGGTGCACGCCTGTAATCCCAGTACTCTGGAGACTGAGACAGGAAGATTGAAGGCTGGAGGCCAGCCTCAGCAACTTAAGAGAGGCCCTCAGCTACTTAGTGAGACCCTGTTTCAAAATAAAAAAATAAAATAGGGCTGAGGATGTAGTTTGGAGTTAGAATGTTCTTGGGTTCAAACCCCAGAACAAAAAAAATAATCATAAGACAAGTAAAAGTGATAACTACATAGTTTTAAAAATCACATTTTTTTCTATTGCTTTGTCAAAAATATTTTTTCTTTCAAAACATTCTGGCCCATTTCCAAAATAAATGTCTTTAGGAGTTAAAAGCATGATTATATGTAGCTCGTCTGTCTGGTAGATGTTTGCAGTGTAGATTTGGGTTGGAGTTTCTCAGTACTAGAGACGCCTTGTTTGTTTCCTCAAGCTACTCTCTTCCCTTTTCTGCCGTTGCTTTGCATCCCTGTGAGGCTGGTCTCTGTGGGCAGCTTCAATGAGCCCCTTTGCTCTCTGTCTTCCTGTTTTCATCTACCAGTAGCAGTAGCTGTCGGAAGACTGCAGCGTGGGAGAAGAGTCTATAAAAGACACAGCTCCCATGGAATAGCTCTCTCCAAGAGCCTCTTTTGCTATAGTCCAATAGTTGCTACCCCTCTTTTCTTCTTCAAGCCTTGGGGTGATAATGTAACACCATTAATTCCCCATTGCAGAAGTTTGTTAGCCCTAGACTATTGTGGCTTGCTAAAACTTAATAGCTCACCAAGAATGTCACAGAACACAAGAGTAGACACACATGGCCTTTCAGCAACCTGAATTCTTGCATGTAAACGACAGGAAGTATATAGTCTGTTAATGCATAGCTTATGATGGCCACCCATGCTAACAAGAAACCGAGGTCCCCAAACTTCAAGAGGTCCAGAGAGTATCACACAGAGACAGCCAACCCTCCTGATTCCTGTGGCCTGTGATTCAAAAGCAATTTCTTGATTCCATTTGTATCACTTTCTTCCCATTTTCTGAAACCTCCTGTTGAAACCCTCACTGGCTCTGAGGAGCAGGGTGGGATTGGGGTGACCGTCCCTCATCTTCTGGACCCACCAGCTTTTACAATAAAGTCACTTTCCTGGTCTCATCACCTTCCACTTAACTGGCTTGTCGTGCCATGAGCAGCAGGACTTGAGCCAGGTACTGGTACCAGCTTTATGATCTTTATTAGAGATGTGCTTTACCTGTCATTTGTTTCCCTGAACTCTGCCAACAACTTTGTAAACAATTGTGCCTGTCCTTAATTAAATTATTTTCAATTACCTATTTATTTATGTGTCATCTGTTCCCTCCAAGGACCATGACTGATGTAATGTAGAATATTCGTATCTGAAGCATTTCCACATTTGGACAAGATTCCATTTATTAGCTGTATTATAAGATTAAATTCCTTATCATTTCATATTGACACTCATTCCTCTAACACTGGTTGTAAGGTCTAGCCAGGCCTGTTACTTTGATAACACAATGTAAGTATCTTTATTTCTAGTAAGTCATCTAGCCTTCTAGCCAACTTATCTGTCTCTGTAATATAGATGATAAAACTGATGCAAAGAAAGAATTCTTATCCAAGATCTTACTGTGTCACCCTGAAACAGTTATTTCTTATCTATAAACCATGGATAATAATTTTACCTAATTAATAGGTTTGCTGAGTAGATTAAATGGATCATGTATGGGAAATGCTTTAAACAGTGTTGTGGCAGTCAGGTTCCCACAAAGTAGTACCAATAGGAGGGATAGACATAGAAATAAAGATATGGATATACATAGAGTTAGAGATAGAGATAGACAAAGATATAGTTTTATATATAGGCATATAAATAAATAGATATCTATCTCCTCTGATGAGAGGATATTTATTATAATTGGCTCATACAGTTATGGAGGCTGAGAAGTTCCATGATATGCTACCTGTAAGCTGGAGAACCAGGAAAGCCAGGGTTGTAGTTCAGTCTGAGTCTGAAGTCCTGAGAACCTGGAGCTTTGGTGTCTGAGAGCACAAGACGATGGATGTCCCAGTTCAAGAAGAGACAAAAAATATCCCTTCCTTGACTCTTTTGTTCTATTCAGGCCCTCAACAGATTAGGTAAAATTCATCCATATTCATGAAGGCAGATCTTTACTCAATCTACTGATGCAAATGCTAAGCTCTTCCAAAAACACTGTCATAGTTATACCTAGAGATGATATTCTACCAGCTATTTAGGCATTTCATAGCCACCTCAAGTTGACGCATGAAGTTAATCACTATAGCCTTGTATATATAGTACGTGGCATAGAAATAGTAGCTGCTCTTCATCTTCTCTTGTTCTTCTCACTCTTTTTTTATTATTTTCAGTAATAATATTCATTTTTATTATTAGTGTTACTCTAATGAGAATAGCCATGCGAGAGGAGACTTCAGTTGCCCAGGGGCCCAAAAATCCAGGGAATGCTCAGCCTAGACTGATCACTTGGATTATTCTAAGATTGTATCACCATGTACCTGTTTACCTCAGTCAATACCAGGTTTCCCAATTCATGGTTCACCACTTGGAATATTATTCCCATATTGTGTTTTATTTCCCACAATCAAACCTAATTTCCCTTTGTTTCTTGCCCAGAAAAACTCTTAATTGTACCTCTTGAATCTCAACTTATCATCAGCAAATACTTGGGGTCCTTCAAATCTTTTATCCCACTCTATTTCATCTTCATCTCCTTTGTAATCTTGAACCCATAGAACTGATGGTGTAGTCCAATTCAATATGCATGTATGTGTGTATGCACGTGTATGAATGTAATTCAGCATTTTGTCACTGTAACCAAAATACCTGACATAGATAACTTAAAGGAGGAAAAGTTGATTTTGACTTATGGTTTCAGTCTATGGTCAGTTGGCTCCATTGCCTGGGCCTGAGGTAAGGCAGAGCATCATGGTGGTAGGGCATGGTAAAGGAAAGATGCTCATATCATGGAAGATAGGAAACAGAATGAGAAAGAGAGAGAGAGAGAAAGAAGGGCCAAGGACAAGATACTATGTCACATGTCTAAAGTCGATAATTCCTCTGTTAGTTGCTTTTTCATCACTGTGATCAAAATATTTGATGCAAACACCTTGGAGGAGGAAAGGTTCATTGTGGCTCACATTGAACCATTGTTCAATTGAACCAGAGCACAGTGTCAGAGCTCCAGTCAATGGCTGGCTGGCTGCTTTGCTTTGGGCTGAGGTGAGGCAGAACATCATGGCTGATGCTGATGGAAATGGCACAGGAAAGCTGCTCATGGGCCAGGGGAAAGATATGGTCCCCAAGGGCATGCTCCCATGTTCTACTTCCTCCAACCATGCTCCGCCTGCCTATGGGTTCCACCTCCTTCCGGTAATCCATATGAACCATCAATCCAGATCAGTCCACTGATGAGGTTAGAGCCCTTAGGATTTAATCACTTCCCCAAACCCTGACTCTGGACACTGCTGCATTGAGAATCAAATGTTCAACACATGAATTTCTTGGGTACATTCCAGATTCAAATCATAAGAACATATGATTATTGGGGGTGGCACGTCCAGAATTTGAAAGGCAGGCTGAAAACTTAAGCAGCATTTATCCATTACAATCTTGAGGGATTCTATTTCTTTTTTCTGGTAAACCTCAGTTTTTGGCCTTAAGGCCTTCAACTGATTTAATGAGTTCTACCCACTTAATTGAGGGTAATATTTCCTTAGAACGCAGGGATTCTAAATGCTAATCACATATAAAATACTTTCAGGGCCACACCTAAGCCAGTGCTTGACCAAAAACTGATCCTCAGAGCCATAGCCCAGCCAAGGTGGCACATGAAGTTAACCATCACACATCATTAAATTATTTCCTACCACTCTTTTGGGGGAAAAGCCCAACCCTACTTCATTCTTTTTTTTTTTTTTTTTTGCAGTACTGGGGATTGAACCCAGGGGCGTTCTACCTCCGCTCTATACCCCCGGCCCTATTTTTTATACTATATTTTGAAACTGGGTCTCACGAAGTTGCGGAGGGCCTCACTAAGGAGAGAGAGAGAGACAAGGAGAGAGAGAGAGAGAGAGAGAGAGAGAGAGAGAGACAGGGAGAGAGAGAGAGCTGAGGCTGGCCGCGAACCCGGATCCTCAGGTCTCCGCTTCCCAAAGTACTGGGATTACAAGCGTGCGCCACCACGCCTGGCTCCAACCCTACTTTATTCTAATTGGTTGACAGCTATATTTCCTCACTTAGGTCAATGCTCCCAGTCAGCAAGATATTATAGATATCTTCTCTCACTGTTGCCCTCTAACATGTACTCTTAATCTCACCTCCATTCTCAGCTACTAAACATAGAACAAGTTTCTTTAAGATAAGTGAGCAATCACAGAGGACTCCCTCATTTACCCAATACCAGGTCTACTGAGTGTCTAGCATTTGTGTCTACATTCTCTACCTTTTCTCCTGGTACCATGGATGGAAAAATATCACCTGCTTTTAATTGATGTCTAGTTCCTCCACTTGTGATCTGTAGTCTACTATCTTTTGACTCCTCAAGGAATTTGTTCTGGCAACTGAACTAGTGCTATCAGGAATGACCAGTTCTTCTCTTTTCCCTGAGCATTTCCATCAAATGTGTATCTTCTTACCTAAGAACAAGCAAAAACAAAAAAGTAAAGCCCAACTCAAGTACATTTTGTTGAATAATAGGAAAAATAAATTTATGTTTCTGTACTGTTAGATATGTCTGAGAACAATGTTATCTGAATCACACTTATAAAAAAAGGAGGGAATGATATTTTGAGAATTTGGAATATACTAATTTTTTTACCGTAACGTTTTGGTTGTTTATTTTCTTGCTTGATTGATTTCTAATTCATGGTTCATCTGGGATCTGAATTTTGATAGATTGCATGAAAACAAAATACACATTTCTATCACTATTCTCTATATTAGTTGTCATCATTTATAACTCCTTGCTTTGGTGACAAATGAGATAGATTGATTGATAGTTCTAATAAAGGATGGATGTGTGAGGAAACAACATAATTATTTCTTACTCCTTCCAAACTACCATCAAAATAACATAATACATACAAATTAAGGATAAAACTATAACAATACTAGCAAAAGGACAAGTTACTACCCATTGATCAGAAATTTTAAGAGATGTCTGGAGGTTAAAAATGTAGATGGGATCAGAGACAAAGATTGAGCCAAAGACTGTGCAAACCAAAGCAGGTTAGAGAGAATCCTGCTGAGAGGTGAGTTTATCCCACTTTATTTTACTCTACATTTATTTTTCTTCATTACTTCATTGATTAGAGAGTTTATTAACCATTCAGTACAAATATATCAGAACTCTTTGAAGTGTGACCTGTCTGACCCCTTCTCTTTCCCAACCATTCTACTTTTAATTCCTCTTAGAGAGGCCTAAGTTAGAAACAAACCCACAAGATTATTAAAATAGATCATGGCAGACACAGATGCAAGCTAATATGGCCCTTAATGTAAAATCACTAGACATTTAATGCAAAATAATAGCCTAAAAGAGAAGTAAGGAGGACAACTATAATCACTTACCCCTACAACAGAAGTCTTCCTATAGATCAGGAGGAAACAATTGTAATTACTGAGAAAACAAAGACCAAACATTTTTATAGCATCGTGGAGACTACCTCAGCTCTAGAGTACTGCTTTCTTTCTTCTATACCTTGCTCTAAAACTTGGAAAATGTCTGAAAGGGAAAAAAGTATCCAAGAAAGTAAGGCTAATGCTGCTGGAATATATGTGTATATTCAGAGATATTGATTTCATTCCTAAAACATATAACATAAAGATACAGTATAATGAGGATTCACTCTTAACCTCCTATCTTTCTTTACAAAGATACCTATGACATTTTTTTACCAAATAATAAAATAATGTAGCTAGCTTATCTCTAGTTTTTTGTCAATGCCATTTATACTTTACTATTTATTGAGTATCTACTAAGTACATGGGATAAATGATAGATGATTAAGAACTTATCATAACCATAATAGTGATTGATGGTTTTTAACCTTCTAATGTATGCCATACCTTCCTTAATTAAAGGCTTTGCTTGAGGCACTACACAGATTTTGTTTAGCAAAACAGATAGTAACTGCTCTTTGGGAGACATAATATAAAGAAAAAGACACGAATGGGTAGATTTTGAAATAAAAATTTATATGTATATAAAATTATATATCCATATTTGTGTATCTGTGAAAATTCAGTTAGTGAAAGACTACAGTAAAAAATAAAGCAGAATAGTAGAATGGAAAGCAACAGACTTTTACTATAGGTAAAATTGTGGTCCACCTGATCAGTAGGAAGATTTATGTTACGTGATGGTATTTGAGTTGAACTTGACTGTTGAGAAGGAGAAAGAGGAGGATCATGAAGCGGTAGGGGAAATTGAAAAAGGGACTCTCTAGTCAAGGTGGATGTAAAGTTCTATAGGTTAGAGGTAAGAAGAATTGTATATGTGACAGAAAGAAGAACTATCATATAAATCCCTCAGACATAAATTCATCTTCTCTTCAATGAGAATAATATCAAAAAAAGAAGGGACATATGTTTTCATTAATATGTGCAACCTAAGGAGTAGTAGGGTCACACAAGGGACTCCGGTTGATAATGGAGAACCCTCAGTGGAACAAGGGAAGTGGTACAAGGGAAGGGGGAGGGCAAGAAAGATGTGAATTAATGCAATTACTATCATAAACAATATGTACATGTGAAAATATACCAACATCATTCTTGATACTTCATATGGGTGGGGGGAGGTGGGGGCACTAAGAGCTGTGTGCATGTATGTTAATATCAAATAGATATTCATTGCAATGTAAGACTCCAATGCACCAATAAAAGCACGTTAAAAAAAAAGAATAATATCACTTATCATTTGGAGCCATTTTGAGGATTGAAGGTAGCAATGAATAAAGAATATGCATTAGACAATGATCTGGCATACATTAGAAGATAAAATATATAAACTAATGATTACTTTTATTATAAATTCTTACTCATCTACAGTTTATCCTATGCCAAATAAACATAGATTATTAATCAAAGCTTTCTTAACAAAAATCAGGTATTTTGAGAATTAGGATGATGTGATAAATGCTTATGGCATTAAGTGAAGTACAAAATAAATTTCTAAAAATAAAAATGATGGGAAATATGCAATATGGCATATTATAAATGAAGATAAAATTAAGTAAAAAGACTGGATTCAAATTGTGGCTCTATCACCAATTATCTACCTGCTCCTATATCACTTTCTAATAACTTTTGGTATCAGTGTCAATTTTGTAAGAACAGGAAAAAAGATACACCCCTTACAAAGTTAGTGTAAGCTTTCAATGTTATTTTATTATCAACATAGTGCTTTTAACAACACTTTATGTTTTTAATGATTTTACTTACTCATTTTATTTGTTTTTAAGCCTAGCAACCACTAAAATGTAAATTCTATCAGAAAAATGTCCTTTGTCCATTAGGTTTTCATCAGTTTCTGGGCACGGTACATTTGTTAAATGATTGAATGAAGGAATGTATGCTATGCCATTTGTTTAGACAGTGTACCCATAAAACTGAAAATTTGTGTACTGTCGTTCACAACATTTTAAGTTTAAAGGATCTGAACACAGAATCAGTAATAAGGTTCAGCCCAATGGGTGAGACTAACAGGCATGACAGTGCTGGTGACATCATACAGATCTCCTGGCCATATGACTCAGAAAACATGCACAGTAGGTGCACTCCTTGGAGAATGACTGAACAGGTAAACCAGGACAATGAGAAGAGGTAGACTGTAAGAAAGAATTACAGAAGGCGAAAGCAGGGCGTGGCGGTTCACACCTGTAATCCCAATTCTTGAGAGGCTGACCCAGGAGGATCACAGGCTCTAGACGAGCCTCAGCAACTTAGTGAGACCCTGTTTCAAAATAAGAAATAAAATAGAGCTGTGGTTCTAGGTTGGAGGTAGAATGCTCCTGGGTTCAAACTCTAGTAACACGCGCACACACACACACACACACACAAAGTTTTATACACACATTTTTAAAAAGGTAGGCTCAGCTTAATGCCTAAGGAGATACTGATAGAAAAACAATTTTTCAAGAAAAATCTGAAATGAGTCGTTTCGAGAAACATAATTATCAGTGTAAGGGGAGGCATGATAAATAGTAGCATGATAAATAGTAGCTGCAAATAGTCATGGAAGAAAAGTCGGTTTTTCTTACAAAGACTACGAATTGCATTGGGTCTTTTCAGTCACGCTCATTCATATTCGATAACAACACTATGATAAGCATCAACTTCAAACATAAAAGGTACGAATCATGAGAAATCGGTTCTTTCCCCCAGCATAGGTCCAATCAATTCTAAGCTCCTGGTAAGAGCTCAAAGATTTGAGTTTAAGAGAACTAGAGATTTTTTTTTCCCAAAAACAGTTTTTCTTATTTTATTTTTAACATCCTCCCAGTCTTATAAAATACTAATCAGTCAATTGAAAACTTTCAGAGATTGATCAAGCTTTCTAGATTGATTAACTTTGATGTTTCTCCTAAGGTATATTCTCTGCTGCATATATTTAGCAATATTTTTAAATTTATTGATACATTTTCAACAAGTTCTCCTTTTGAGAGAAAGTGTGGTTAGTATTTAAATCTTGGAGCTAGATGGTAAAGTTTTAAGTGGGACAAAATGTTGGTGGCTGTGTGCAGGGAGAGTCATCAAGGGCAAGAAGAAAAGCCCAGTTTGAGTTGAAGGGGGATAGATGACCTTTTATCTCCAGTCAAATTTACTAATTTCTGATGGAAGAATTCCTGATTTTCTAAACTATAATCACCACTTCACCAACTCCATCATGTCTTCATAAGTGCTTCTTATTTATTTATTTATTTTTTTTTTTTGCGGTACCGGGGATTGAACGCAGGGGCGTTCTACCTCCGCGCTACGCCCCGGCCCTATTTTTTATACTTTATTTTGAAACCGGGTCTCACAAAGTTGCGGAGGGCCTCGCTAAGGAGAGAGAGAGAGACAGAGAGACAGGGAGAGAGAGAGCGAGAGAGCTGAGGCTGGCCGCGAACCCGGATCCTCCGGTCTCCGCCTCCCAAAGTACTGGGATTACAAGCGTGCGCCACCACGCCCGGCCTATAAGTGCTTCTTAATATACAGAATCTACAAATTTTCTTTGAAATTTATTAAATATGGGTCTGAACATAATTCTCTTCCCATTTCAGTCCTCTCTCAATTTCCACTTTTCTGAAGTAATTATTGTTAAATATTTAAGGTATGTTTTTCCAGGTCATGTTTTCTATGAACATAGAGAATAAAAAAAGAATTTATAATTTTTAAGTAAAAACAAGAGACAAGAATTGAGTACTTTCTATGAATCCTGCATTTTCTAAATTGTTTTGTGTACTATCTCTTTTAATACACACAATTCAATGATACCAGAGCTATTAATATTTTGATTTTACATGTAGACAAATGGAGATTTTAAGGATGTTAGATGGTATCTGTAAGTGTTCATACACATTAATATTTATGTATTTGTGCAATACACATATATAAGCATGCACATATATAATCTTGCAGATCCTCTTCTAGAAAAGTTGGAAATAAATTGCTGGATCCAATTGTGGTTCTATTTTATATTTGATAGTTTTTTGTTTTTGTTTTGTGCTGGGGATTGAACCCAAGGGCATTCTACCTCTGGTCTACATCTCCAGCCCTTTTTTATTTTTTATTTTGAAACAAGGTCATGCTAACATATGTTGCTGAGGGCCTCAGTAAATTGGTGAAGCTGGCCTCGAGCCTGCAATCCTCCTGTATAAGCCTCTAAAGTCCTGGGATAACAGGTGTGTACCACCATGCCCAGCATACATTTGATAGCTATTGAAACTTTTTCCTCTAAAGAGACTGAAATGTATTTCACTCTCATCATCTACTCGCATATGGAGAAGGACTTTCACATCTTCAGCAATACTGAATCTCATGAATCCTTTTATACGTTTTCTAATATAATGGTTTGCAGTATGGAATTTACTTTTTATGGTTTGCAATGATCAGTTCACTGAAATATTGTAGATATCAACCCCTAGTTATAGGGATTGTAAATATTTCTTATCAGTCTATTTTTTTCTCTCTTTGGATTGGTTTGATCCAAACCCTCAGTCTACCACAAAAATGCATACAAACTCCTAAAATTGATGCCATTTGTTTTGACCTCCTTCAGAGCCTTGAAATGGATATGACTTTGAACTTCATTGTTTTTCCCAGAGACAAAGAAGTTCTCATTGTGTCCTATGGTCCAAGATGACCCTTCAAGAATCATGAAGAGAAATGTCCTATATCTGCAGTTGTACCTCCGGGCCCTTATTATGAAGC
Organism: Glis glis; assembly: GCA_004027185.1. NCBI lineage: Eukaryota > Metazoa > Chordata > Mammalia > Rodentia > Gliridae > Glis > Glis glis. Next base: position 28,265 of record PVJS01014766.1, on the reverse strand, counting down.
TTCTGACTTATAATATCATATTAAACATAATACAAACTTAGCAGCTTAATTGTTTCAAGCACAGAAGTCCAAGAAATAAAGTAGCCATTTGAAAACCTAGGTTCAAAGGATGAAAATCATAATTTTGACTAGATTATTGTATTTTCCATAGTGTAAGGAAGGACAGTACCTGTGAAGTCTTATCAACAATATAAAATATGTATGCAAAGTATCCAGGCACCAAGTAAACACCACCATAAATAAATCAAAAGTTTGAAAATTACCTGCATAATAAATAGAGTATTCATAAATGTATAGTCATTTTGCAGGGACGGAGATGCTTCTGATGTTTGACCATCTGGCAGTTTGGACAGGAGATGTCCTTGAGGCACATGCACTTGTGAAATACTAAAATTCCTTTGCATCTGCTCGTTAAATAAGCAGGTTTAGAAGCATATCTGTTGCCAGGCATGGTGGACACATGCCTGTAGTCCCAGTACTTGGGAGGCTGAGACAGGAGGATTGCAGGTTCCAGGCCAGCCTCAGGAACTTAGTGAGGCCCTCTTTCCAAATAAAAATTAAAATAGGACTGGGGGTGTAGCTCAAAGGTAGAAAGCCCCTGGGTTTAATCCCCAGGAAAACACACACACACACACACACACACACACACACACACACACACGAAGATTAAAAGTTCTCTCCTTTTTGCCAGAACTTTAAATATGTCATTCCTAAAGTAGCAGCTAAACCTTTGTATGCCCTGTTTGATTCAGTGGCTTCCTCCATACACTGTTGGTGGAAAGCGCAGCATTCCTAGTTGACTGCCTCTTGTACAGAATGGTACTGGGAACTCAGAATGATTGTACTGCCATTGACTTTTTTTTTTTTGGTGGTACTGGGGATTGAATCCAGGGACATTCTATTTCTGAGCTATACCCCAGTCCTGTTTTTTGTTTGCTTGTTTGTAAATAGGGTCTCACTAAGTTGTGTAGGTCCTCACTAAGTTGCAAAAGCTGGATGCGAATCTGTGATCCTCCTGTCTCAGCCTCCCAAGTACTGGGATTACAGGCATGCACCACCACGCCCGGCTTGCCATTAACTCTTCAACACAGAAATAGAAAAAAGCTTGGGGAGAGGAAAAAAGTTAATTAACTTCATTTTATAAAAGAGGAAATGGACATTTTGATATAGAACTAACAATAGAGATGCAACACAGTTACATGAAACAAAGTTTTCAAATATCAAGTCTATTGTTATTCCCTCTATAGAATTAAATTCCAGATAAATTATAAACATGAAAAATCAAAAATCCAATTTTTGTAAAACACCAAAAGATAAAACTCAATTTATATAACATTCGCATGAACTTACACTGAGGTTAGATTAGGATATGAATTATTTGTAATAGTTATATTTCAAATGAATCAAAACAGCCGGGCATGGTGGTGCATGCTTATAATCCCAGTACTTGGGAGGCTGGGATAGGAGGATCACAGGTTCAAAGCCAGCCTCAGCAACAGTGAGACTCGTAGCAACCTAGAGAGACCCTGTTTCTAAACAAAAAATAAAAAAGGGCTGGTAATGTAGCTCAGAGGTAAAACACCACAAACACACAAAGTCATAATATTTTATGGGATAGAAAGAGTAGAAAGGATGCCAAGAAAAAATTACTCACTTTAATTTTTAAAGGAAAATATATCATTCATTTCATGTGTACATTGTTCTTTGCATTTAGATTGAGAAAACTGAATTTAAAACCCTCCACAATGTCCTTAGTTCACTCTTTGCAAATAAAACTAGGCATAATCAACTTATAGACCAAGATTTCGTAGCAGAAATTCTAAACCTGCAAAATATGTTGCCACACATATTAGTTCTTGTGCTAACAGACAAAATAAAAAAAAAAATTTGAAGCCCTGGAGATTTTGACTCAGTTTTCTTATTTTTGACTTGGTCTTCTCTCTCCTAAGGCTGAATTTGAGAAATATTACTTCTTTTAGGCTATTCACTTTACCTCCTTTTTCTCTTTTTATTCCCGTTGCTTTTTTTTCTAATACAAACACACATCTGCTACAGGCAGGCAAGTCTTGCCTCCGGATGTCTCTATCAATGGTGAATTCTCATGAGAATAGCATAACAAAGTTAATATATCTATTATGGGTCACATTTTCACAGGATTTAAAAGAGATGTAATTTTAAATTTTCCTTAATGTGATATTGGTTTCTGCGCCTTTCTTGTTGTCTCTCCCACATGATGCTACATTTGTGTATTTTCCTGCTGTCTGGTGACTGATTAGCCACATGGAAAATACAGCTTTAACATCATATCTATTAAAATTCATTTTTTTCAGTAACTGACAAAGAGTAACATCAAAATATTTGTAGGTGGGATTAATTTGGAGCCGATGCCTCAATGTGCAGCTTTTGCTTTTTTCTTATGTGTCGTTTAACAAAGGGGTCACAGGAAACACCTCCAGGAAACCTAAATGACAGAGGGCTCTGAGAGCTCATGGTTGATTTCGTTATTTGGTAGCTGACCCAGGAAAGCTCCGACTGATGCTCAGAAGGAGTGCCTGCTGAAAGAAACGACACAGCTGGGCAGAACATGTGCTGAGACTAAATGGCAGCAGGAAATCCAACCACCTGCTGTCTGGTGAGCTGAAATAGGCAACTGTAAACTAGAAAAACAAATTTAAAAAGTAGACGCGAAAACCACGCATCTTCAAGAAATGCTGCATTACCAGGCAGTGCCCAACCTGAGTCGAGACTATTTTTCCAAGGTCTATTTAAAGCACAGGACAAACAGATCTGTAGATAATAGAATGCAGAAAATTTGGACATAACACGCACTTTGGTTCTCATCATGTAGATGTATAGGAAAGCGCTGCCCTTTACAGAAGTCAAGGTCTCCCTCCAGCTGTGAGTTCATTACTCCTCTCTCTCGGGGTATGGGAGAATAAAAGCCAAGGCAGTGGGGGAAAGGGGATTATCGGGACTCTAAGAGGATAATAAAGAGGTGGGAACAAATCTGTTCCGGCTCCTCTTCCTTCTCCTTGTGCATAGGAACTGTCATTCCAAAGCTAGTTCTGAACTAGGCCATAACACACTCAGTTATACTCAAGCCAAGTGAACATGAAAAGCTGCTCTTACAAAGTAGATGCGGATTCTATGAAGTGGTTTGGTTCCAGAAATACAGAGAAATAGAAAAAGCATCACTCCACGATTTTTCATTGAAAACAGGAAGAACAAGAGAGGAGCTCATGCATTAGAGAATGGCTATCGGAGGAGTGAGTAGGTAGCCAGCCCAAGTCCTACTGCGGGGGCACTTGTCAGGGTTCTTCTTTGAGCTTGAGTACACAGAAGCTTTATACAGTCAAATGATGGGGGAAGAAGGAAAGCGAGAAGCCATCCACCTCACTCCTGGGAGCATTTGGAAAACTGCTCCCTCGTAGATCTACAAACATCCCATGTATGCTTAGTTATGAAGGGTGGGTGGTACTCTGCCGGAATGTCAGCTGTCTTATGAAGAAGCACATGCACTGCTTCTGTGGCAAGTTCCAGGAACTCATAGGCATCCTGATGCATTTTGAGGACAGATACCGCCCTCCCTTTATCAGATATTGTAGTAGAGATTCCTTTCTCAAAGATGACTTTTGAGGGTAAAATTGACCAAAGTGTTGTGGTAAAGGATGAACTTCCTTGTAACATTATGAAACTGTAGTTCTCCACGTTTGCCAGATCTGATTACAGTCCATAAGGGGGGAAGAGGAAAGTAGCTCAGTGGTACAGTGCTTGCCTGGCATGCGCAAGGCCCTGGGTTCAATCCTTAGCACTGGGGAAAAAAAAGGCTATGAGAACTCATGCTCAAGGATCTCTTTAAACATCACCCTGAAGAAAGGGTGTTTAAAGAATTCTACAAGACAATTATATATACATATATATATATATATATATATATGTGTGTGTGTGTGTGTGTGTGTGTGTGTGTGTGTGTATAATTATATATGTATATATAATTATGTATTTTTTGGTTCACATATATGTATACATATTTTGGTACTGGGGATTGAACCCAGGGACATTCTACCTCTGAGCTATACCCCCAGACCTTTTTTATTATTTTATTTTGAAACAGGGTTTCACTACGTTGCTAAGGGCCTCATTAGGTTGCTGGGGCTGGCCTCAAACCTGTGATCCTCCTATCTCAGCCTCCCAAGTACTAGAACTCCAGGGGTGCACCATCACACCCAGCTGTGGCAATAATATTTAGGGCTGCCTTCCTTTCTGAGTACTAGAAATCCAGTTCTCTAATTCTTAATTGTGTTACTAGGAGGCTTCCAGAGAGCATTTTGGAATGATTCTCACTCACTCAGCAGTAGCGGCCACCTCTGGAGTCTGCACATAGTATCTCTGATTTTGCACCTGGATTCATTCTACATTTTTTTTTTTGTTTACTGCTGCAGTGTCGCCCCCAAGGTGCCGCACAGTCAGCATTGGTACCACCCTCCAGGATGTCACTGTGGCTACACCAGCCTGGTTCCTTATGGGGAAGTGTATTTCTTGAGTCTTGGCCTGTGCGATTGGCTGATGTCCCTCAGGCAGTCTTCTCAGTCAAAGGCCAAATCAAAGCTAACCCTGTTTTCTTCTCTACTCCTGCCAACGCCTCCCCTTCACCATCCCTGTTCTCCTCAACATGGCACTTTCTGTGCTCGTTTTCAAATAGTCCTTCCTGGGCCATGAGCTCCCATAGCCTTTGTCAAAATGCCAATTCCCTACTCCAAAGCCAGGTGCTGAAAATGAGAAAAATCATCTCTCTATTGCTCTGCAAACCCCAGAGGCCGTTCTGCAGCCAAAAAGGCTCCCTTATTTCTCACCTACATGACGAATGTGTTCCAGTCTCTCTGGTTCTCCCCATCTTTTGACTCAGTCCTTACCAGGAAGCAGTTCCACATCGACAATTGTGGCCTCAATTTAAATGTAATGTAAATAAAGTAAGAAGTTAAGCGGCCAATGTCAGTATAAGCTGTTAAACACAGACCTCAAGAGACCTAAGAATCTGTATTTTTCTCTGTTCATTTTTATTTCAGTTTATTACCAGGTAAGTAAAACTGAAGACAAAATATCCACTCAATTCAGAGGAGAGGTACCTATCAAATATACTCAGCGACTGAGAGTTGAATGAATGCTTATTTAGATTAGCAACATATAGCATGCAATGACTTTAAATTTTCCAAACACTTTTCAAAGGGCTCCACATTCTCCCTAAATGATTTTCGCTTAAGTGTGCTTATTTGCATTTTCTTTAATACAGTAGCATTTAAACTCATAGAGTGAGATGCATAATATTTCTGTTCTAAGGAATAAAAAAATCCACATATCAGAAAGTATGTGTTTCTTATTTTGCTACATGTTTCTTTGCATGTACGTCCCTTCACATGGGATCATAATTATAAAAAAGAATCTGATCTGAAATTCATCACCTAAAAAATAATGAAGTGAAATAGACACTAATGGATGCTGAAGCAGGCTTGAGGGTCCTTCTTGATGGATGCATGTGAAGATGATCAATCAAGCCTGGGATTCAATGCTATGATATAGATCATCTCTGCTCTAAGATGACAGCTCAAATAGGGTCTTTATAATCTCGCTCTTTTGCCAGAATGTCAGGCAGATTTTTGTGTAATGGTGAGAATATGCTGAACAGCACTTACACTTAAGAAGTTTCACATCACTTTATTGATTCTAAAGTTGGAAATGTTCACTCAGAAATGCTCTTGCCTCCTGTGGAGCGGGGGGTGGTCTTTCCTGCTTCCTGAGGCTATAGGAGACTTCTGATGGTGTGGTGATTTATGAGACACCTGGAAAATGGAGAAAGGGATTTTTAGTCTGCAGTGGGATTCACTGGGATTTTATTCTCAGCACGTATGGCCATTTGAAGGGGACAGCTCCCGTTTCTCCATGCTAAGTGTTGCCAAAGAGCAGCTGCTGGCCGTGTTAACCTGCAGGAACCCCCTGCCTCCCCATCAGAAGTCGCATCTCTCAGGGTGAAGGTCACATGACTCACATCACTCACGGAATCTGCCCTCATTGCCCTCTTCATGTTACCCTCTTTAATTTATCTTCTTCGACAAGGAAACTATATCTTCTCCAGTCTAATAGCCAGCCTTGCTTAGCACATGTGTATTCTTAAATGCCTGGGTTGTAAGAGTTATTTTGTGGTATTAAAATATCCTTTTTAGATGGAGAAAAACAGTCCCAGCCAAAACAATGAAAAATCATTTTGAAATAGAGGAGATAAAAAAGGTCACACTGATGAACTATGCTAATAAAAACAATACAAATTGATATATTGCTCCATTAGCACAAAGACAACCTTGCTTGCTCATTTATTCAAAAAATATGTACATTAAAAAGTTTTAAAACCTACTATATTCAGATAGGTGTCATTGGAAAACAGGTATGGCAGGCAAAAGCTCTGCTTCCCACCACTGGAACCAATTTTCAATATTTTCTACTTCAGAGAGAGAATACAAATAAGATTTAAAATAAGTAAGACAGAGGGTAAACAATAGGAAAAAAGGGATCTTAAGACCATTTGTTGATACTATGAACTTCACAGGGAACATTCTTGCTAATTAGTCTGGAAGACCCTGGGCAATATAACTAGCTGTCAGGATATTTTCTTTTCAATAACACTTACTCTTAGCTACATATAAAAAGAGATATCTCCATATATCTACATCTTTCTATATATAAGTAAATATATTCCATAATTTGCAAATTCAAATTAAGATTTTCTGGTTAAAAATAATTACAAATCCTCTATCAGAGGAGTAGCTGGTAAATATTTTCTTCCATTCTGTAGGTTTTCTCTTTGAAATCTTGATGGTTTCCTTTGCAACATAGAAGCTTTTCATTTTGATGCCACTCCATTCATTGATTCTCAGCTTGATTTCCTGAGCTTTAGGAGTCTTATTGAGGAAGTTTCTACCAGTGATTACATATTGGAGAGTTGTTCCTAGGCCCTCTTCTATTAGTTGTAAAATTTTTGGTCTAATTTCCAGGTCTTTGATCTATTTTGAGGTGGCTCTTGGACAAGGTGAGAGATAGATATCTAATTTCATTCTTTTACATATGGATATCCAATTTTCTCAGTACAACTTGTTGAAAGGCTATCTTTTCTCTTACATATCTTTTTGACTCCATCAAAAATCGACTGGTTATAAGTGTGAGGATCTGTTTCTGTATCTTCTATTTCATTGGTTTATGTATCTGTTTTTGTGCCAATACCACACTGTTTTTGTTACTATAGCTCTGTAATATAATTTGAGATCACGTTTTGTGGTGCCTCCAGCCTGGTTCTTATTAAGAAATGAAAAAACTTAACAACTAAAAAAAATCAAATAACCCCCCCCAAAAAAAAACAGGCAATTAAACTGACTAGATCCTTCTCAAAAGAAGAAATACAAATGGCCAATAAACACATGAAAAATGTTCAACATTATTAGCAAAAGAGGAAATGCAAATCAAACATATACTGAGATTGTATTTAACTTTAGTCAGAATGGTAATCATCAAGAAGACAAATAATAACAAATACTGGTGAGGATTGGGGAAATAGGAAATAGGTGGGACTGCAAATTAGTACGGCCTCAATGGAGTCACATGGGGCACCAGCCTCTCGGGTCCCGCCCGAGAGTGGCACGAACTGACAGGGAAGTAAGCGGCGACGGCCCGAACAAACAACACCATGGGCCGGGAGACATGTCGAGCAAGATCTCGTTTATTAGAAAGCCAATCGCCCTTTTAAAGTAAAGGCCATAAAGGAAACTCCCAGGCAGTAGGGTGTGGCCCAATGGCACACGACAGTCGGGTTACCACGCCCCCCTGTAACCTATCATAGGTAGAGACACCTGTCGTCTGTGAGCACGGAAGGAGATAACTGCCTATCATAGCCCTCCTGAGGTTAGGTGGGGCTATCCGCGGGACCTCCCTCTGAGGGGTCCGCCAGCGCCATCTTTGCCATTGATATGCTGAGTCACTGCCACGTGGGAGAGGCCCGGTACTCTAGAGCAGGCTTCTGCTAGTCCACCAGGCCCTTTCATGGCACTGGGTGGACAGCCCAACAGAGATCCATATGGAGGTTCCTCACATGACTAGGAATGGAACAACCATTTGACCCAACTGTACTACCATTCCGTATCTTTCCAAAAAAATTAAAGTCAGCATACTATAGTGATACACGCACATCCATGTTTATAGCAGCACAATTCACTATAGCCAAATTAAGGAACCAACCTAGGTGTCTGTCAACTGATGAATGGGTAATAAAATTGGGGTATGTATACACAATGGAGTTTTACTCAGTCAGAAAGAGCTGAGAAACATAAAATTATGTCATTGGTAGGAAAATGGATGGAACTGGAGAATATTATGCTAAGTGAGATGAACCAGTCTCAGAAAGTCAAGAATAAAATGTTTTCTCTTATATGGGGAAGCTAGAGAGAAAATAGGAAACAAAATGGACTTCAGTTAATTGAGAGTGAGTAGTAGAATGTTGGAAGGGGGAGGGAGATGGGGAGGGAAAAAGAAAGAATTGATGAAAGAAACAATTCACATTATGCTATGTCCATGTATGAATGTATCACCACCAATCTCATTATTATGTATGGGAGGGGTGGGTAGCAGGGTGGGACATGAAGAGAAACACACCAAAACATGCGTGCATGTTTGTTCATATGAATTGAAACCTTACTACTATGTATAATTAAAATGCACCATTAAAGTTTAAAAATTACAACTCAGTTTAAGAAAAAGAAGTAACTGGTCATGCTACAACATGTCAAAAATCATATGCTAACTGATTTTTAAAATTAACAGGAAGGAAACAAAATGTCAACACTTGACGATGGATCAAAGGGCATGACTTTTGGGAGCATCTGAGATTATCCCTGTTATTTCCTTATGAAAGATTCACCCTATAGAAAAGTCAAATAGAGCATCTGTTTCCTGTTAATCTTTTGAAGGAAAAAAATACTGTAAAATGTTCTAAACTAAGCTGAACAGTCATCAAACAGCTGTTTTGTGGCAAAAAAAAAAAGTGAAAGGGATTCTGGGCTAATTGTTTTCCTTTAGGGGACCTATGGAAGGGATGCTTTTGTCGTTAGCATCCAGGAAATGTGAGGAGTATACTTACCTTTTAATTGCTTGCCATTTTATTGAAGTTGTTTACATGCTAAACAAGTTAATGTCTCATTGGACTGAACATAGTGCAAAATTATGAAGTGTGTATAAAAAACACATAAGACATCCCAGTTTTACTAGAAATTTACAAATCCTGCAGTAGCTTTGACCATAGTATGTTGATTATTATTTTTTTTTTTTTTTGGTGGTACTGAGGATTGAACCCAGGGGTATTCTATATACCCCCAGCCCTATTTTTTATTTATATTTTGAAACAGGGTCTTGCTAGGTTAATGAGAGTCTCACTACTTGGTGAGACTGTCCTAAAACCTGCGATCCTCCTGTCTCAGCCTCCCAAGTACTGGGATTACAAGCATGCGCCACCACACCTGGCTGTATATTTGCAACACAAACGGGGGAAAAAAATTAACTGAGTTATTGATTCACTTACATTATATACACACGCACGTTTCTTTCAACTGTTTGAGATACAAATATAAAAATGGTAAACAGCTATAAATATATGTAAAATATAAATGAAATTCAATTGTACATTACTACTTCTGGTTACTATACACTGTAGACCATCTGAAAGTGAAAAGAAGTAGTATACCATTAGACAAGAGCAGTTATGAGTTTTATCATTTGCTAAGTATGATGGGCAGTCTGAATTGTCAACTTGACTGGATCATGAAACACCTAAGATTATATAACTTTGGGTGTGTTGATGAGATGATTGGTTTATGTAATGGCAGATTGAAGGGGAAGTTCTGCCCTGAATGTAGATAGCACTGTTCTGATAGGCGCAGGACCTGGATAAAAGGAAAAAGCCACATGAATGCATGCGTGGTTCTTCCTGAAAAAAGCAAGTCTGCTCTCATCTGAGATATCGGCCTTCAGCTCTTCAAACTGAACCTTCACCATCCTTCTCTGGAGAGTTTCCTGACCTTTCAATCTTGGTCTGGAACCGAATTAGTGGTTGCTCTGTGTATCCATCAGCATTCTTGCAGCCATAATCTAAATATCTAACCACATAACTTAGAGGAAAGAAGATTTATTTTCTTATGGTTTCGGGCTCAGTCCATATGAGGCTGGGGACCACAGATCTCAGGGCTTGTGGTATCAGAAGGCCAAAGGAGTGCAAATGGGCTATGCTCTTTACATCACAGAGGCCAGAAGCACACGTGCATGAGAGAGAGAGAGAATGTGCGAGCACGAGAGAGGGAGAGGATGCACACGTGTGCACAAGCATGCAGGGGAAGGAGGAACTCTTTATATAAGCCTCAAGGCCACATCCCCAGGGACCCACCTACAGCCACATCCCAACCAACCTACCAAGTACCACCCAAGTAAATCCATTACAATGGATTTATCCACTTTTGGGATTACAACCCTCATGACTCAATTACATCAGTTCCAAACACCAATTTATGAGCTATTCAAGCGGTCATTCTATTTCTAACCATAACACTTCGATTCTGAGAGTCCAGCTCTTGGAACACTCCACCAGCTGCTGGTTCCTCTGGCTCTCCATGTGTAGTAAGCAACTTGGGACTACACTGCTTCAGACTGTAAGCTGATTTGATAAATTCCCTGTTACCATATATGTATCTTATGAGTTCTGTTACTCTAGTGAACCCTGAACAATACACTAAGAATAATTTGATAGAAAATGCCCCAAATTTCTAATTCTGCTAGACATAGATATAGTCTTTCAAATTTGGTAGAAAGGGAATTACATTTTAAAATTAACTTCTGTTTACAAAAAGAGATAATATTCCTAAATCTGTTTATTCAAATTTTTGGTGAGAGAATTAAAAGGATGTTATTTGGAGGATTCACCAAAGTTCATTAGATGCATATTTGCATATATCCTCACCCCATCCCCTTGGGTAACATGAATATCATTATTCTCACCTGGGAAATAAAAATGATCCATAAATTCTCTGTAATATATTTTTAAAGATAAGGAAACCATGGGGATATTTTCATGTTAAAGCTGTTCATGACTCTGTTCTCAGTACCTAGTATGGCATTTGGCTTATAATATAGATACTTACTAAAAAAATAATTCATTCAATGGGTAAAATGTCCTCCCTTCCCTGAGAAAATGCTCAAAAATTTTATAGATTTTTTGAAGGCTTGACACCTACTCACCAAAGCTCCTTATCTGCTTGAACATATGTGGATATCCTTTTCATCACCTTTATGTAAACCGAATTCAAGTTGTTGTGATCATAGGAGTATAATGCATTTTTATCATTGGTACTATTTTGGTTAACATTCTTACTGATGTAATCCAAAACAACTTGCTACACACAACTTAGAGGAAGGAAGATTTATTTGCTCACAGTTCTGGAGATTTTAGAGTTTCAGTCCATGTTAGGCCAGGTCTGCAGAGCTCAGGGCATGCCAGTGGGAAGTGGAGAGAGAGAAAGAGCAAGGCTCTGCTCATACATCCTGGAGGACAGAAGCAAGAGAGCAGCGAGAGAAGAAGGAGGTAGCACCATATATAATCCCCAAGGCCACACCCCCAAGGCTCCTCCTCCACCAAGCCCCACCTCCAATATAGTTGCCTATTCTCTTTGAAGTCTTAGGGACTATAATAAATCAAAACTATTACAGGTACCCATATCAGTTTGTCTTCCTTTCTTCTTTCCTTCCTTCTTTCCTTCCTTCCTTCCCTCCCTCCCTCTACCCATTTGTCCTTTTCTCACTTCTCTCCTTCCATCCTCCTTAATAACAAAGCAGAATGTTACATGAAGCCACCACTTTCTCCAGAGGCCAAGACCTTGACAGTCACTTTCACCTACCATGTGTTTCTCCCCATTCCATGACACTACCTCCTTGCATCCTAAGTGTCACCTCTCTAAATCTACTATACATGTGTTTCTTACTTTCCTTTTCAGGATTTTTTTTAATGTCAATTTAAAGTATATCTTCAAACACGAACACAAGTAAGTAGACTTAGAAAGTTAATGTTTTTGTTGTCACTATAGAGAAAGGACATCATTAACGGTGTACTTTGGGATGGGCTTATTTTTACTTCTTGGGCTTCTATGATTCATTCATTGGTAAACAGCACTGCAGTGCATCATGTTTTTATACTCTATGGTGTTAGCAACCCAGTTTATCCACTGATTTACAGTATGTTATTTAGATTGTTTGCTCATTTTTTACTTTGCATTTTTGTTTAGCATCCTTATAATTGTTCTGGTATATATCTCCTAAGGTACAATTTTTTTAAAAAATGTATCCTTAGTTATATACCTACATTGGCAAGTGCTGAATCACAGGACATGTGAATGTTCGACTTTAAGATGCAGTGACAAACCAGTGAGCAACTGTGGAATCTCTTCCCTGTTGACTTGCATTTTCCTGATTACTACGTTGTCTTTTGAAAAACGGAGCCCTTAATTTTAGCCTTAGAACATTTATAATTTTAGGTGGAAATTCTACTGTGTATTGCTTAAAATATAATTGAATCCTTGGAATATTAACTGGGGGTAGCATGTGAACTCTTCAGAATTCTTTCTTTTCATGGGCCTCCATTCTCTAATATTGACTTTAGAATTAAGTGGACAAGAAATAAAGCATTACTTTTACAATAGTTTTAATTACTATTAGTAAAAGTAACCTATAACAAATGCTAAATAAGAATAGAAAGGCATACTTCAAAATGAGGTTTTATAAGAATACTTGTTAAGGGTCTTACATGCATAAATACAAACCTTTCAAATAATATAACATTGATAAATATGAATATTTATAATATTATCTATCCAATTCCAAAAAATAGTTAAGCTTTGAAGCATCCTAGTGAGATTCGCTTTTTATCTTTTCCTTTAAGGGATAACTGACCATCCTCTACATATTCACATTATGAACATCAGGGTGTGTTTGTAGCATCAATATTACCTCTGGGGTAAGTCTGGATAGATAATTATGGACCTGGTTACCCATTTTGAGTATTAATAAATGGTTGTTTCCATAGATACACAAGGACTGATGAGAATAATAAGCTTTTCAACATTTATTTTTCTCATGGCTTTTAAGTATTGAACTCACTTCTCATGCATTAGATATATTTTCTATTTCTTTTTTAAAAGGCATAATTATCTTATTAAGCTTTTAATATCAGTAGGGGTTAATGCATAGAGATAAAGTACCATGAGATTTGTTTTCAGTGGTTATTATAAAAAATTAATTTGACAGACCAATTGCATGCTCTCTGCAGTAGTATTTTAATGGCCTGATTCTACAAATGCATTTAATAGAGTGGGATTTATATGCACTCATTGCTTGTATGTAAATCCATAAGAATTTAATATATCCTCCAAATCTTTGGGTACTATAAAATAACTTTCTTTATATGATAAAAGCTATGATGAATCTAAATCATTGCCTTTTGAATGAGTTAAGCCTTTTATTTTAAGTATTAAAAAGATGTTTATCTTACCACCTATATAATATTTGAGGTTCCTGTCAAGGACATATATAATAAAACAGCAAAGCATGAATAAAAAATAATAAGCATATACCAGGTAAAATTAATAATTAAAAGGTTACTTTCATAGGATTTAAAAGTGCTTATATAAGTTTTAGGGTATTTTTATTAGGACAAACTTTCAGATTAATTCTGAGCCTCCTGGAATTTAAAAAGAAATGGCAAAGTAGTTGGTTACAAAATACATACTCTATTTAGATTGCAACATATCACTTCCTGAAGGGAAATTAGATTCTTCAGTTTTAGAAACAAAATTGCAAACTTTTTTAAATTCTTCTAATTTGTGTTTATAGTAAGTATTACACTGAATTTTGATTATCCATAGAGTTAAATGCAAGCAAGATTTCAGTCCTCCTCCTTCTCCTCCTCTTCCTTCTTCTTCTTCTTCTTCTTCTTCTTCTTCTTCTTCTCCTTCTTCTACCCCCGACCCCCAGGTAGTGGTGCTAACCAATATAAATTGTTTATGTGACTTTGAACAACTTTAGGGCATATATTCTATCAGTAGCAGAATGTACAGTTTTGATAATCTTCCTTAATCTGAGAATATATACATGAGCTTCTCAGGAAATAAATGATTTTTAAACAAACTTCTTTTGAAATAATTTTCCAGAAACATTAGTTATCACACCAAGAATGTGTGCATATATGAATGTATCACTTTGAATCTCATTATAATATGTAACTACAATGCACCAATAAAAAATACTAGTTATTGCCAAGTATGGTGGCGCACGCTTGTAACCCCAGTACTTGGGAAGCTGAGACAGGAGGATCATAGGTTTGTGGCCAGCCTCAGCTACATAGTGAGACCCTCTGCAACTTAGTGAGACCCTGTTTCAAAATAAAGAATAAAAAAAAATGGCTGGGGATGTAGCTCGGAGGTAGAATGCCCCTGGGTTTAATCCAAGGTACCACCAAAAACAAAAACAAAAACAAAAACAAAAACAAAAACAATCTAGTTATCCAAATTGGATGCTTAAACAGGAGTTAGCTAATAATCTGGAGTTCATTATTAGGCTGCAGTCCTGTTACTTTCCAGGCCTAACCAGAGATGATTCCAAGTCTCTGCCTGACAAGCCTCCTGGGGGACAGTGGGCTGGGTGCACAGTCAGGGCACTGCAGTTTTCTAGAGAGAATTGCTATCAAGGAATTATGCCTCCTGAGCCAGCTATGACCAAACATACACGAGTCCCGGCACCTGTGTGCAGAAACTGACTCACCAGTAGACTCAGCTGAAGCCGGTGTCTCCACTGGATCAGGGCTTTTGCAGTCTGAGCACTCCCCCAGGTCCCAGTCAGGAGTCTTTTTCCAGGGTCCTGAGAGGTGAGACAGTTCTCTCTCTTGCACTGATCCACCTGATCCGTGCCTGGTGCCATTCCCTGGGGCAAATGGGGAACCCATGCTTCTCTTTCTGGCCTCACAGTAAGTGGATAAAGCCTTGTTCTCTTTGACTCATTGTCCTAAATGACCACCTCCACACCTGGACTCTGAGTAGACAAGTCAGTGTCGATTTCCTCTGGCTGGAATATGAACTCTAGAGTCCATTGCCTTGTTGGTTTAAAGCAGAACATATTTGAGTTCAATATTTTGAATAGCAGCCAGTCAGCTGTAAAGGGCATTGTGTGAACTGGCTTCTAGTGACAATGACGGAAATTGTAGTTGAGCCTGTAGCACTGTCAAAGCGGAGGGTCAATGGGGCCCTGTGGGAATGGTGATCAGAGGGAAATAATAGTATAATATCATATAGGACTTTGCTTGATCTAACACAGAAGCAAAAGTTTGGAAACTGAAAAGACGGACCATGGTAAAATGTGGAGGTCAACATTGGATGCAGAGCATTAGGAAACACTAGAAAGGTAGTCAGGAGTCCAGAAGCAGGAAGGTCCCAGAGAGCATGACACATCATTTCTGGGAGTACAGTCTCACAAAAGCACTGAGATATTCTACTTTCAAGGAAATAAAATAAATTTTAGGTTATACCTTGAATATTAGTTTAGATGGAGCAGAGAGATGCTGGTCAGACCACTGGGTTTAGGAAGGACTTCCACACTTGCTACTTATATCAATCTGGACCAGATAGTTTGAAAAGTAATACCAAAGTGGCTTAAGACTATAGGATATTTGGTCATTAAGCAAAATGAAATAGGGTTTGATAAGATTAACTTAAAATATAGCATTTTTCAGAGACAAATAATTTCACAAGGTGTTGGTCTTGTCTCTCTTCTGATACAACCACCCCAGGAAGATTTCAACATCTAATGTAACCACTCATGTCATGGTTTCTATAGTACTAACAACCTCTCTGTTCACATCTCTGGGTGGAATAGGAAGAAACAGCCCCCTTCCCTGAAGTTTCAATAGTAACAGATATATGATTACTTATGATTGAACTGGTTGGGTGCCAGGCTCACTGCTGAAACATCACTGTGCCCAGAGGAACATGAAATACTGTGATCGATGATCTTACTCAAAAGAGTGAAAAAATGAATATAAAATGTAATAGAGCTGGGTGTGGTAGCACACACTTGTAATCCCAGTACTTGGGAGGCTGAGATAGGAGGGTCTCAGGTTTGAGGACAGCCTCAGCAAGTAGTGAGACTCTCATCAACCTACTGATACCCTATTTCAAAATAAAATTTAAAAAATGGGGCTGGGGGTATAGCTCAGAGGTAGAATGTCCCTGGACTCAATTCCCAGCACCACAAAAATAAATAAATAAATAAATAAATAAATAAATAAATAAATGTATGTAATATAAGCATGTAGCCCAGGTCCTCACCCAGTGCAACCACTAAATGACTGCAGCTCCTTCCCAAATCTGAATAAAGAACTACTAAACTGTCTTATAATATGGAACATTCCAGTCCCAAAAGCATGTGCGGAAGAGAACAGGTTCAGTGCAGTAAGAGATTAAGCAGGGGATTAACACTGGCTATTTCACATGGTCAGATATCAGGACAAGATTTTAACAAAAACAGCAAAAGGGAGTATTTGATATCTAGAGATATATAGGAATAACGAGTCAGAAACTATGGCTTTAGGTTAAAGAAGTAACCAGTATTTCACAATGAGGTCCCGGTTTTTTCATAATTTTCATCAGATACAATGTTGCATCCTGAGTTGATGAAATTTAAACAGGGAAACTGTTGGCACTTAAAATTCACTTAAAAAGCCAAGAATGAATGAATGAATAATTTTTCTCTACCCAGTTTACCAAGTGAAAGATTGCATTGTGGTAATAAAAACATGACTAACAGGCAACAGCTAATATGAACTTGACAAATATAACTATTGAAGACTGTTATCTATTTATATATTAATTAAACCATTTATTTATTTATTTATTTGTTGATCAATAAAAATTTAGTCAGAATCCAATGCATGCTAAATATTCAGCTAATTGTTCAGTGACAACAAAATTTCTCCCTTTAAGAAATTCCTAAACTGGGCGTGGTGGCGAGCGCTTGTAATCCCAGTATTTGGGAGGCTGAGACGGGAGGATCTGGGTTTTCGACCAGCCTCAGCTACTTAGTGAGGCCCTCCGCAACTTCGTGAGACCCAGTTTCCAAATAGACTAAAAAATCGGCTGGGGGTATAGCTTGGAGGTAGAATGCCCCTGGGTTCAATCCCAAGAACAGCAAAAAAAAAAAAAAAAAAAAAAAAAAAAAAAAAAAAAAAAAAAAAAAAAAAAAAAAAAAAAAAAAAAAAAAAAAAAAAAAGAAGAAGAAGAAACAGAAGAAACTCCTAATTCATACAGATAAAAAACAAGAGTTAAAGATCTCTACAAATATTTATATTACCTCTGAACATTAAATTCCAACCCAAAGGATTGAAATCCAGTTAAAAAGTAGTCATAAAACTATGCCTGTAGTGTCTGATCATCCTTAAGATTTCAGTCAACTCCTCCCTCTTCCACGTAGCATCCTCTGACTCTCTGATATCTCTTCTGGCCTCTCCAGTAAGACTATAATTTCCTACTAAGTCCCAAGGATATGGGACATGCATATTTTATATTTCTGTAATACATCACAGTAGATGCCCTAGAATACATGATTAATTAAAATGCTGATTAAATTATGCAACTCAAAAAAGTCAATAGACATATTTCCTAAGGTATGTAAAAGGCACTATCCTTATTTAAGACTCTCAGGAACTAACCTAATGTAAATGAAATATTTAAGCAGGCTCTAAAATATAAAAGAAATAAATGTCATCACTTTATAAATAACTGAAACTTTCATATGACATTCCAAATAACATGGAGGTAGAAGTCATTTTAGGTCATTTGATCAAAATATAACAAATGTATAAATGAATGTATAACACATATGTATAAGAGGAAAGAGATAACATTGTCTCCAAAGGGAGAGAGGAAAGGATGATATAGTTGTAATCAGGGTTTCTAAATAAATCTGACTTAACCTAATGAGTTTTAGATTCTGCCAAAATCTATTACTATGTACTAGGGAGAAAAATCAAATCAAGAAATGATAAAATTGAAATGGGCTTCAAAAACCTCAAATAGAATGACATAACCATTTTAAAAAATGTCAAATGAATATACTTCAAAATTAATTATTTTTGTCAAATAAAATTTTAAGGTTAGCAATTTTAAGCAAATAATTTTCTGAATTACATATTTTTATTTTATATTTTATTTTAAGCAAATAATTTTTTTGAATTACATATTTTTATTTTATATTGGTGCCTAATAAATTACACATAATACTGAAAGTCATTGTGGCCTATTTGTAAATCTAGCAAATAAACTTTAAGAAGCCAGATGTTATGTGGTTGATGACCACTTTAGAAAATTCTGACCAAACATTTTGGTTAAGGAAGTACAGACCCACAGGAACCTTATTTTAGGTGATTTTAAAAATCTATATTATAAATTGCCTAGAATGGTGGTACACGCCTGTAATCCCAATACTTGGCAGGCTGAAATAGAAGAATCACAGGTTCAAGGCCAGCCTCAGCAACTTAGTGAGAGCCTGGTTCCAAATAAAAAAATAAAATAGAGCTAGGGGTGTAGCTCGGAGGTAGAATGCCTCTGAGTTCAATCCCTAGCACTACAATATATATATTACACATATATATTATACATATTGATATAAATATAAAACTACTGATAAATTTAAATGTATATATAAATTTAAATAAAATAAAAATTTAAATACTATATTTAAAAATTACAAATCTATTCTACAATCTTCTATCTAAAATTGTTGTGTGTGGTGGGGGTGAATGGTCACTTCGTCACATTTCTTTGCACACTGTGTTTTACCCTGAGCTCCACAATGTTGTTGCTACTAATTATATCTTATTCTAACATCTAAGCCCTTGAAATTAAGGGTGCATGTTGATTCCTTTGAAATAATGTCACTTTCTTCTGCCTCTACTTCTATACATGCCTTGATTGTTAATATCCATTTCTCTTGTTTCTTTAAAATTCATCTAGAATAATTCATGAAGTTATGCTATAGTCCTAAATATATCTGACTCACTTGCCATAAATTACCAAGATATTTATAATCTTTTAAAAAGAAAGAAATATATTATATGCAAAGCCATACCATGAGAAACATGAAAAATTTGTAGACACTTGCAATTCTGGTTAGATTAACCATATCCTTTGAATTTAGAGATTTGATTTGGTGTGATATATATTTTAAGAATATTAAAATCCCCAAACTAGAATAACCATAAGGCTGAAATTAACTTATGAGAACAGTAATATATTCACATTATAATTCAACCATGTTTGAAATTGGATATGTTATTATAATGTCTTCAGAATTTTTTTAGGAGCTCAAATAGTTTTCCATATAGTTAGACCTCTGGAATGGGTTGAGGTCATTGATGATAGCTATTATAATTCCTATTGAAAATGTGAAAATCACAAACTTTCATAATTACTGAGAAGTATATATAAGGAACTTGATTGAATAGCCCTTCTTTCAAACATTGACATGATTCAATCATTGAGTTGACATAATTACTCACTCAAATGTCACTTCCTGTAAGAGGATGTCACTGAATTGTCCTCCTAAAACCAACTAACAATATGATCTTATTCTCTCTAGCCCATCATCCTCTGTCCATGCTTAAAAAAAAGGCAGACTTCCTAATCCCCCTCTCTTTCATCAAGGTCCATAAGCCTGAACAAACTGTATTCACTGGAACACTAACTGACATTCTGAAAAGATGTCAATAAGTAGTTTATAAAATTAAAGTGCCCCAGAGTCATAAAACATTCTCTTCACACACAGAATAACTATTAATACATCATGACTACCATTTGTTAAACACAGTTCTGGGAAAACCAGCTTAAAAATACAAGCGTGTTCAGAAAATAAATATATTTGGGGGAACATTTGTTTTTGTTTGACAGATCTATTTTTTACATTTTCTAACATGCTCTCTATATGAACAGGAGTGGAATGCTATTAATTAAAATACTGTTGTTAAACTGGCAAATATTTTAGATTAATTCCAGTTGATACCATTAAAGCAAATTAAACTTGGCTAAACTCTGGTTTTACATAGATCCTCAAACTTAATGGCTTACTTTCTCCTTTTCAGGAAAAAAAAAAAACCCCTCAGTGCCCCCCTGGGTACTTCTACAGCCTGCTTATCTTTATTCATCATCCCCAATTGTACCTACAGCTACTACAGAACCCCTGGGTCAGTCCAGCCATGTCTCTCTCAGGGGCAGTATCACTAATTTGGGGGAATCGGTGCTTATAGCAATGAGCTATCATATGATGTCATGAATACTCTTTTTTAATTTATTTTATTTTTTGTGGTACTGGGGATTGAACCCAAGGACATTCTACCTTGTCCTTGGTAGAATGTATATATAAATTTAAATAAAATAAAAATTTAAATACTATATTTAAAAATTACAAATCTATTCTACTATCTTCTATCTAAGCTACACCCCCAGCCCCATTTTATTTTTTTTATTTGAAACAGAGTCTTGCTAGGTTGATGAGTCTCACTACTTGCTGAGACTGCCTTTGAACCTGCAATCCTCCTGTTTCAGTCTCCCAAGTACTGGGATTATAGGTGTGCCCCACCATACCTGGCTTGGAATGAATATTCTATAATAAGAATTATCACTTATTTTTTAAGAATTTAAATTTTTTATGTGAATTGAGCAGACTAATGAAAGTATTGTGGCTTCTCTGTAATTGTCACACTGTTCAATGCAGAGGAGCTGTTAGTAATTTTTTAGGTAACACATTATATATAGCATTACCTGACATGTGACATTGACTCTCGAAGGCTTCAGTAGTATCTTCTAACTGAACAAGCTGCATATTTGTAATTTTTCCAGGGGTGAGTTTTATAGTTAGATATAAAATGGACCCTAAAGAGCTTATAAATTGGTATTTGGAATTGATGTAATTGAGTCATGAGAGTGGTAATCCCAGAAGTGGATTAATCCATTCCAATGGATTTATCTGGGTGGTGGCCTGGGCTGGTAAGGTGTGGTTGGAGAAGGTGGGTCCTTGGGGTACAGCATTGGGGATTATGTATGGTTCCTCTTCCCCTTGCTCTCTTTCTTACTTCTGGCCCTCATGATGTGAAAGCAAAGCTTTGTGTTCTCCCTCTCCCTGCCTCCCGCCGCCATGCTCTGAGATCCGCAGTCCCCAACCTCACATGGACTGAACCCCCAAATCTCCAAGGAAACCATGAGCAAATAAATTTTCCTTCCTCTAAATTACCTGGTCAGTCATTTAGATTATAGCAGTGATAATGCTGACTAATACACTGGGGGAGGAAAAGACTTTCACAATAGGACAGTATCTCTGAATTTCATCAAAATTAAAAAGGACACTACAATAGACATAACTTCAATAGTAAGCAGTCCATCATATAGCTCTAAATAACAAGATTAATGATACACAGGGAATCTATAATCTATCCGTTTTGTACCATAACTTCACAGTGGGAAGATTATACCAATTATCTGCAAGCACATTGTGTCTACGAAAATATATAATATTGTTCAATGTTTAAAACTGAAAGAGTTGGGAAACTCAACTAGTTAAATCTCATTGGAATTTCAGGAAGTTGACAGAAACTCATATCACCTGCTAATACAAAATCTACAATATCCACAAGTATATCCTATTCACAACCCTGATTTAGGATATCTCAAAACAAAACAATATAATCCAGAGAATTCTTGAAAGGCTATAGAGAAAATAGAGAAGTCAAATTATAATATTAACATGTGTACAGTATGTACTATGCATCAGGACTCTTTTAAAACTTTTAGGTGCAATAACTGATTTAATCTGTGCAAAAATTCCAGGCAACAACTATTATTGTTCCCATTTTACTGATGAAATTATTGAGATTAAGTAATTTGCCCAAGGTCATACATCTAGGATGTGGCCAAACTGGGATTCAGATTCAGATGGCTTGGCTCCTGGTTTACAGGATTATCCACATATCATATAGATTTATCTGTGCTACATCACTTGTCAAGAAATCATTTCATAAGATTTCTATATAGTTTCATCAAACTATTTTGGAGCGTGGGAAGAGCTTGATACATTTTTCAGGAGTGGTGTTGATATTGCTTACATTTTTACATGAATGTACAATGTCCTTTGAGAGTTTTAGTATACCATAAAGATTTGTTCAGGAATGCATTTGCTTGGTTTTTTTCTTTGAGTTATCATTTCAAGTTATAGAAAAGCATGACGATATTTCTAGTAAGTCAAAATCAATGTTAAATGAAAATTATAAATTTGTGGTGAAGATAATATGATTAAAATTTTTTTGTAATAAAAAACATCCCACCAAGTGTACTGTATGAATTAGTCCTTGCAAATAACAACCTAAAACCTCTTTACCCCTTTTCTTTAAATTTTAACAATAAATACAACAGATTTTATATCAATAGTTTTTGAGTATTTGGTCCACTTTTGATGTAGTAACTCTAAAATAATTTAACTCATTTTAAAACTACTATTTATGTTTTTTTCTCTCTCTCTCCCTCCCTGTCTCTCTCTCTCTCTCTCTCTCTATCTCTCTCTCTCTCCCTCCCTCCCTCCTTCTCTCTCTCTCTCTACTTAGTGAGGCCCTCCACAACTTTGTGAGACTCGGTTTCAAAATAAAGTATAAAAAATAGGGCCAGGGGTGTAGCGTGGAAGTAGAATGCCCCTGGGTTCAATCCCTGGTACCACACACACACAAAAAACTACTATTTAATCCAAATAAAGGACATTAAAATAATTTTTGAAAGTCAATAAAATATATATTCCTTATATGACATAAAATAAGCCATATGTTCACTTGTTAAATGGAATACTAACTAAACTTACATAGTCCTAGTGCATCAGTTAGAAATGGTTTTAACTGCAAGTAATAGAACACACCCCTGATTCTGATATTTGTACCATATTTTGAGCAGGCTGGAGTCAGGCAAGGCTCCGAGTGTCTCTTGGCTTCTCCTCATGGCCGCAATACAGTGTAGCATCTAAAGTTTTGCAGTCCCACAAAACACTCTCCCCAGCAAAAGGCAGACTTCCTAATCCCCTCTCTTTCATCAAGGTCCATAAACCTGAACAGATATTATTTGTGTCTCTTTGGCCAGAACAATGTCTTATGCCTATTCCTAGAACAACCATGAGAAGAGGGGAATTGGAATGCCATTAAAGAATGAAACTCAATTCAAGCCCTTGGGCTAGGTACTTTACTGCAGAAATTCTATTAGAGAGATATAGCAAGTAAAGAAGGGGAAGAATGGCTGTCGGGACAGCCAGCAAATTTTCTAACACACACATAAAAATATAACTAAAGATTATATTAAAAGAAACTGTATAATGTACATTTATTTACAGTAGGTCATAAATGACGTTATTTCTAACATAAAACTTCAGTCTTCTTATGCAAAATGCAAGAAATAATAGTTTCTTGTTTGTTTTAATTACTAATGGGATGGAAATACTATCTGTTTTGCAAGAGCTTCTGAAATTAAAGAGGATGTGGATTACTTTGCAATATGTGAAACCAAATGAAATATTTTAAGAGTGAAATAACCTAAGTTTCCATTTTGTATTATCCTTACACAGCCTGTCTACAGCATTTATGGGTGCAAAAAATAATACAAATGTTCTACCCGACACATTATAATGGAAATTGGAAATCAAATGTACTCTCAATATTTCAACTGAAAAAGAGCATGGGCTTAGAATCCGGGATAATTGGATTCTTAGCTCAGTGGATGCTTATAATCCTACTTGATCAAGAGTTCTGTAAAATCACAGTCCTTATTTCATTCAGGTTTCAAGTCCAATAATGCTCATTTGTGATGAGAATACAGATGTTCTGAGTACACAACTGTGAGGATAGGTTAGGCCTATAGTAAAATTTATAAATAAATAAGTATATATATACAAGATGGAAGCCTGTTATTATACCTTAGGTAAGCTTGGCATTCAAAAATGTTACTATTTGTAATTCTTGATATACTTAATTTTCTTTTCAATAGAGAATATTTACCTATTTCCAGTGTGTGGCATTAATTTAAAATATGGTCCTAATTTTCTGATTAGAGAACTACTTTTCCCCATTGGACAAGTTAAGGGACACATTGACATATTCGTAATGTGACTTGGGAAAACTATCTCCCTCATTGATTTCAAATTTTAGGCTTAAAAATAGTTGCACATCCTAATGATGACTTATTTACCGGATGTTCTTAGGAACTTTATGATCCTTTCACTTCCGTTCCCATGTTCTGCCTGTTGGGTGTTAGCCTGCATTTCCAACCTGTTATTCAGGTATGTCAACCTCCAATACTTTTGCTTTAAAAATTTCTCTTTTAAATAAGGTAATAACTATCATACTTGTTGTTTTTATCCTCCCAAATTATCTAATATTTTTGACAAAACATTACTTTTTGTTAAGCAATATAATGTCTGCTTATAGGGATTACAAAAGAAAACTTCTCATGAGAATACTTTTAGTTATTTTATTTAGACATCCGTCAAATCCTCATGCTTACCTATGCAAATTTTTAGAAAAAGCAGTAGTCATGTTTGGGTCATTGACTTCTGAAAAAGTTAAAATTTGAAATCAATCTTTTAAAAAATGTCATCAGAGCACCATTTATTTTCAAATATTCATCATGATAGGACATAGATTTGCAAAACCACAAACCCCAGTTTATTAGATTACTTCCATCAGTAGTTACATTAATATTAGTCTTGTGAATATTAATGTCTTACTGTGTTTTATACGTGGTAACACACACTGGATTCTATCAACTTGCTTCTTAATAGTTTCCAAATATTTCGAAGTTCTTGAAGACATCTGTTAGTAATACAAAAATAATAGGACTCAGGAGAGTTCAGTACAGGGCTTTGCACATTTCAATCTCTATATATTTGAGTATAGGTGCAAAATTCTAACTGTGTTGCATTTACCAGCTGGTACTTTGCCCCTTTCATGTGAGATTAAGAATTTTTATCAGCCTTGAGACTATAATAATAATTGCCTCCATCAGTCCAATTTTGTCAAAACTTCATTTGTAATTCAAATGACACAATGATTTGCTTTAAAAAAAGTACATTCAAGGGCATTCAAACTTTTAAGAAAAATTCTTGTTTTTTCTCAGTCATGGCTCAGATTTTTTTCCTCATATAATTTCAAATATTAATAATGACCTTTCCTTGACTTTAGTTTTGGCTCACTTTTTCTGTTGTTTAAAGTTGTGTATTCCTGATTTCAGCTCCCAGGCTGACCTGTGGTTTCTATATAATGAAAACAAATATTATGTGACTACCCTTCCCAAAATAAGTACCTTAGTGAAAATGGGAAGTGTGCTGTCAATATAAACAAATTCAGAGCTCTGGGATTGTGGGCCTGAAATTTAAGAGAGTTTCCATGAGAAAGTATCCTTGCATTTTTGCTAGCATCTCCCAACAACTTACATAGTTTGAAAGTGGGGAATAAACAGAAATCCTAGAAAATGATGACTTTCTTCAAATTGTTCTCTGGAATTCACCACATAAATTCCAATCCAAGTCACAAAATAAAGATTATCTTCAAAGGAGGAATATAAATGATCAGTCTACAAATTGTAGATACCTAGCCCAACTTATACAGTTTCTACATTTCTTAGTTGATGGTTTTTAATTATTAGAGTTCTAGTGTGAAACACCTATTTCTCCCCCTAAAGATAATTAAACAAAACTTTCATCATTGGCTTGTTATTTTCCTAAGTGCTAGTTTGTTTGTCTTTCTTTCTTTCATTTATTTATTTTTTTGCCAGTTAACTGTCACTAGATTATTGGTTCTTTTTAAACTTGACTCTGAAACACAGGTTGTATTCAAAACTTCTGAAGCTCTAAATTCCACTCTGAGACTCTGATTTAATAGGTTTGATTTGAGCCTAGAAACAGTGTTTTTGAAGACTCCCCAAGCGATTCTAATGTACATCCAGGGATACCTGAGAATGTATTCCTTTGCCATAAAGGCTTGATGACTATTGATGGAAGATGCAGCCCATAAAAAGAAATGTGAGCCTCAGGTATTCTAACCTTTAACTTCTGTATTGATAGAACTTGGTGCTTATCTCTCTAATTAGTGACTATTTTACCATGACAGAACACAATCTTCTATTGACTCTTTATTTCTTAGAGTTTTCTCAATCTGATCCTTAGGGGGCCAGGGATGTTCTCATTCTTAATTTTATCTGATCAAAATAACTATATACTTATTCAGATACCAGGCATGGAAAGCTAAGAACACTAGTATGATATCTCTACAACTAAAGATAGTTAATAGGAATCCTATAATTAATATTTTCCTCTCAGATATGCCAGTTCTAATGTCATGTACTCAGTCATTTTTCTGCATTAACCAAGCATATTTTAAGGAATAATTGTTGGGAAGATAACTTTTGGGAAACAAATTTTAAATTAACTGAATTGTACCATTATGCAATTATACAATGAGAAGAGCCCACGTATATATTATGTCATTTTGTACACATATATTGATAAATATAATATGGATAATAAGTCTAATAATAGTTACACTTAACGTGCATCCAGCCCAGTTCTATGCATTTTATCATCTTTTTATCACTGAAACTATCACAAAAGCAATGTGCTATAAAATTCATTTCATAGGGGAAATAACAAAAAGTTGCCTAGGTTAGATTCATCTGGCTAGAAAGTTCCAGACAGATATATATGGCTTTTAGAAAGTGATATGGACAAATTATCCTTACTTCAAAACCAGTAATTTATTCATTAAACCATGTTCAATCAATATTCCTGTAAAAATAAAAGGAAGCAGATGTATCATTAAAAAGTAGTCTGTAGTAGTGACTTGTAAAAGTAGAAAATGTATTATCTCCTCTAGGAAAATAATATACAAAGAAAATATGGATAATTGATGCAACTTTGTAAAGCCAGGTGACTCCCATATTTATGGTGGATCTCCCTTATTCCCTCAATGCCTAAAATCTCTCTCATATTCATAGAACAATGAAAGAGTCAGTATCTGGTCTACAATCCAAACACTCTATTCTGGAGCGAAAAGGAAAAGAAATAGAATCATATCTCCTGATGTTTATTAGTAGCAGAAAGATAAAAGGAAGTATTTATGAATGAATTATTTTCAGCATGACTTACTTGGTGTCTAGCTTTTGCCATCATAAATGGATTTATGGGGCAAGAAACTGTGTAAAATGTAATAGATACTATTATTAGAATATGAAATGTTGATTTTCCATTACCTAAATTGCTTCTATTGGCCAAATGATGCTCTGAATGCACTAACTATAAATTTGTAAGTTTTATCTGCACCAGGCTACTTAAGTGAACCAAGGAAGTATCTGAACATCTGTATTAATGTTGCTTCTTTAAGTTTCATCTGTGTCTTTCAATGATTTTTACCTTACAGTTGGCATGTAAATTAGTGAAGTACAATACTGTGTAAGATTTATGATTCTTATATTTGACAAGAACCATAAAAATGAAATAACGAGGTATCATTCTATTGTAGTATATACAGTACCAACATGAAGAACAGCATAAAACTATGATGAAATAAATCAAAGAAGATATAAATAAACTGAAAAATATTTCATGTTCATGGATAGATAAACCGAATAGTGTTAAGGTGCCATTTCTCCCCTACATAATCTACAGATTCAATGCAACTCAAGTAAAATCCTAGAAAGTAATTTTGATGATGACAACAAACTGATTCTAATCATATGGAAAAGGAAAAGGCTCATAGTATTTAATATATCACTGAAGCAGAACAAATTTAGAGTGCTGGCATGACAAAATGTCAAGACTTACTCTAAACCTATAGTAATCAAGATGGCATGGTTTTTGTTGAAATAAGAAAAAGTAGATCAGAGCTGGGTGTGGTAGCGCACGCTTGTAATCCCAGTACTTTGGGAGGTGGAGACCGGAGGATCCGGGTTCGCGGCCAGCCTCAGATCTCTCTCTCTACCTGTCTCTCTTTCTCTCTCTCTCTCTCTCTCTCTCTCTCTCTCTCTACTTAGTGAGGCCCTCCACAACTTTGTGAGACCTGGTTTCAAAATAAAGTA